>NIPQ01091263.1:0-87285 GCA_002806875.1 Lepidotrigona ventralis hoosana | reverse complement strand
TGTACATTTCACTATATTAGAAAAAAGAAAACAATATTGTTAAGGAGAAATATATTCAAATAAATTAATTAGATAATATTTTTTTAAATAATATGAAATTTATTACATTCCTTGTAATTTTATTATATAATTTTCAAATATTTTTCATATTAATTTATGCCTGACTTATCTGACTGATTCCACTGCTGTACAAGCGACTGACGTTGCAGTAGAATGGGTTGTCTATCTACAGGCAGTAGTATCGCTCCCTCAATGAAGACTGATGTTTAGATCTTTTTATAACAATATTATTTATCATATTTTTTTATGCATTTTTATATTTTAATGTTTCCTTATTAAAAAGATCCTTGTACAATAATGCCAAAATTATAATACATAACAATATCTTTTCAGAGCTACAAATAATTTTTGTATAGATTTTGTACAGTATAATAAATATACTATATAATATATATATTATTTGAAAATTTAAAGAATATATATATATATATATATTAAATTATATATTAGAATAATATCTTAATGATTAAATCATTATAGAGGAACAGTAAAAATTGAAATATACTCTGGAATAAAAATTATTTTAGAACTATGGTTGTCAACTGAAATCGCAATCCAATTTTATAAACCTTCTTTTTTTAAGAAAATACCCGCGTATTTCAAGAATGTTATTCGACATTAAATTTCACCAGAACAAAGATTTTGAAAGATCTTATTTTCCTTTATTTGTCTTTTTTGTTTGCATTTGCTTTAATCATTCTCATCTTCATTATCATTACTGTCCTTAAAATCTTTTCACAGTGCTGTTAAGTACCACTTCATCTTCCAATGCCGCTTTCACAAGCTGACTTTCTTCCCATCAGCTGCACTTTGGAAGATCCATCGATCACACCGACCATTGGGAAAGATCGTGCAGAGCGTTAATCGATTCAATTATTTAAAGATGATGCTAGATCGCTAGATAGTGGGGGTATCGGCCTGACGAAGGCACACGAATAATTCCGAGAAAGGCGCGTTAGGTCCGAGTCCCAAGCGTAGTATCACTAGTACTCGCAGTGTCCACAAGAAGGCACTGTCAATTGAAAACGCGATTGCGATTCATGTGTTTGTTACGGCTGGTGACGCACGATTGGCATATACAACGCCGTCGTAACGCGACGTCGACGTACTGTAATTGCGTGCAGCCGCAACAACATTCGTTTCGATTTTCGCGACTGTTCCCACTGGGACGTGTTTCACCTCCCCGGACGGCCACCGAAACTTTTGTCAATCACAAAACGTCACGGTTCCACGTGGACGGTTGCATGTCCCTGTTATCAGCTCTCTGTACATCGATGGATCTCGCTGACTTCATTGGAATGCAATTGATCCGGTCGAGGCCCTCTTCGATCTGACAGGTATTGGCTCGATAACACGTGATCATTGACGCTTCATTAGCGTATGCGTATCTTTCTCTCATTGTGTTTTTGCTCCGTTCCGATTTAAAGTAATTGAAATTGTACGTTTCTCTTCATTTTTTATTCCCTTGATTTGTTATACACTCACCGAGGCTATTGCATATCGCAAGAAAAACATACTGCTCCAATTATTTCTGAATGAATCGTCGTGTCAATTCAGAGTCAATGTTTTCATTCAACTCGATGTTTACGAATGTTATGTGACATGTGAAAACGTCAGGCTCTGTCGCTACAATAACTCTCAATACGACGCGATTAGCCATGCTTCATGTAGGTATCTATATCTCTGTACACTGTTACATTATGAGTGCAAATGTGTGTTAAATGGATTCATTTCGTGAGATAAAAATAATTGCATTCATATAATTAAAATGTTCATTGATAATTATAAATCATCATAAACATTGATAATTTAAAGTGATTGTCCGCAACACGGTATATAAGAATGAGGAGTGAGCAAAAATTTCAAACAGTTTTGCCATTGCAGTTGTATAAGGTAAGAGCTGAATCCGACCGAATCTCTTGACGAATTGTTCGTGAATGTTTTCGCGTTTCCTTACATTAGTGAAATTACCGGAAGTTCGTGCAAGTATTCCGTGTAAACTTCTCTCTCTCTCTCTCTCTCTTCCCCCTCTCATTCTCTTTTTTATACACACAAACACACGTTCCATCTCTGTCTTTTCCTCCCTCTCTCACCTGGGCTGGCTCGATCGTCATTCCTGTCTCTGTCTGTGATTTTCCTCTTCTCTCTTTCTGCCATTAGATCGCCATGCCATCATGAATACTACGGACAGCAACAGCGGCGTCAACGGCAACGACAGCAACAACACGATCGCGGGCAAGACAAATGCGCACGGCAACAGTGTCCGTCTGCAGAGCGTGATCGGCAAGCAGAGCAGCTGCGTGCGCAAGATGAGCACGATGCTGGAGGAGGAGAATGCCTCGGACGATATGGATCCTGACGTGATAAGGATAGGACATCAGCACTATCAGCATCATCAACATCACGACGCTGATTCGGATTCACCGTCCGAGGGAAGGAGTCGTTTGCTGAGCTCCACCGATTCGTCCACTCGAAGGATCGTCATTACCCCAACGAGCTCGAGCAACCTGCATTGTAACGGCACTGTAAAGAAAGCCTTCCCTCGAAACGACAGTATCAGCAGCATCCACGAGAGAGCATACTGTCGACTTCAACAATCCATGTCAGGAGACCAAGTCGGTCAAACCGAGATCAGGCTACACCGAGACATTCCACAGGGTATACTTAGGTCCGTTCGAGGGATCGACTCGCATGGTGGACGGTATCACTGTTCCAGCGTGAGATCGGTGAAATCTAATCCGACGATGGATGATCATCAGCATCAGTATCATCCACCGGCGGCCAGCTGGGCATCGATCGTGTTCTCCGACGGGAACGGGCAAACTCACGTGCGACCGCTTCCCGATTCCGTCTCTATACGCTCTCTAGCATCGATCGGCATGGGCTCTTCCAACGGCCGGAAACTCACGATACGTAGAGTTCTCACTTCGCCGTCGGAGCTGCTTAACATGGTACATCCGCCGCCGTAAGTGAGCTACATTATCTAACGTGCGCGTCTCGGCGAGAAGCGTCGGAAGGAGCGGACTATGAATCATGTTCCGTAGTTCCTCCTTCTCCGACTTCCTGCATGTGGTTTTCGTTCGATACCTTTACGCTTGTCAGAGCTTAGGTTTCACTCTGTAGCGAGGATCACTGCTCATTGGCCGGAAGAGGATTTGGCTTGCCAAGGTTAGGCTAGGCTGATGGGGTTAGATAAGATAGCCATTATCTTGCTATTAACTGGTCTATAGTTATAATGTTGTTCAGTGATAATTGATAATTGGCAATGTCAGTTGGAAATAATTGATTGTTGTTTGTTTCCTCATGTAATAAGGCAACTCCGATGAGGTCGACCAGAGGAATAAGTTTAACGATGAAGTGAGTTTATTTATAATTAAAATCAAGTGAACATGTTCGATAAAATTGGTAAAAATTGTATTGCACAGGTGTAGAATACGATGAATGTAGAAAACAGCACGTAACAGCCATTAAATATTTCATTTAGATTTATCTGTATACTGAAAGAATCGAATCACAATCAGTGTACTCAATTATTATAGATAATATATTAGATAATGTTAGATAATACATGAGACAATGTTATGACATCAAAACATTTCCAAGTAATTAAGCACGACATCTCGAAAATAATGTTCATTTTTCGTGGTTTTTTGCCGCATGATTCGCATCAGTCGTCTAACGATAAAGATAAACAGAAGTGATTGCCTAATTTCATAAAAGTAAGACCAGTGATGCATTTGTAACACACGAACATCGCGTAAAAAATAATTGAAAGATAAATGAAAGAAATGAGGGTCTGATTGGTTGTTTCGGACAGATTTAATACTTTAAATGAGAGACCTACTTGGTCAGATTTAGTTGATCGAAGTCTGGCGTCCCGCGATACTCCTTTCCAGCTCCGCGTAGTATATCATAGTTCCCGATAAACGAGCCTCCCAGTTATCTATGTATTCAAACATCTTTTCGTTGAACAAATATTTACAAGTACTAGTATCTAGGAAATTGCATTTCGAGTTAAAAACTGAACGGCGCTTCGTGTCTAGAAAAAACGCATAAGTTTGACGAACATAGCGAAGTGAACTTGCCCGTCTTGGTGACAATTGTTTTAAAATGCTACGACAGTGTAAATCAAGCTGTTGTGCTTCCTAAGTCAAGATTTCGGTGATGAGAGATGCCGCGTACATCCGAATTGCTTGTGGAGCGTGGTCTCGTCATCCAGCCACTGCAATTCCAGCGTATTGTCCCAGAGACGTAAGTGGATAATAGGTGTACAATGTAAGTCCATACTTTTGTTATAAGTAGGTGTTCATGCGGTATATTGTTGTAGCTGCCTGGCTTCCTTCATTGAAATTGGAGTGGACCGTTTAAAGAGTCGTAATTGCTGCTCCACATTCGAAATTTCTATGGGCCGCGGTAATGAATTCAAAGCGAAATAACGCGCCTAATTGTGTACTTTGATTTCTCAGTTGCACTATGATCTCACTTGCAGTTAGTAGGTTTTAAACGGGACGTTTGTTAGTACATTATTACCTATGCTAAAGAAAGAGAATGTAATTCGAAGCTAATAAGCTAATATAAAGAATTTGATCGAAAGATATTTTATTTAAGTACTTTAATAATTTAATAATTAAGTTGGAATGTTATTTGCACTTTTTGTATTATTTAGTTGTTCGTTAATACGTTTTATTGACACCTTTGCAACATTGAAGAATGTCAGTTATAAACTTCGATTAAGAACATTTAAAATATTGATTAACATCTTTGTTTCATTAAAATTGTTCTGATTTTTACGGTTCATTATGAAAATCGTCTAGATAAAATTTATAAAAATTTTGGAATTCATTGGAATTTTTCAAAAATTGGAAACTTCCAATTTTTCATTAGCTGTGCAGAATATATTTCAATACATTTCAAGTATAAAAAATTATTTATATAAATATTCTTTAAATTTTATTACTTATATAGATATTATTTGACTTTACAAACAAATTTTACTAAACTAATAAGATGTTTATTTAAATATGTGATAAACAGAATTATCATAAATCGATTCCAACTTCGGTTATGTCATCCTTAGATAAATGTATTTAATTATCATGATACGCTAAACAAATATTAATTTTTTATTTTTTGATTTATATATCGTTTACTATATGGATGGGACGTATGAATAATAAAATATAAATATATGAATGATAGAATTCTTTTTAAGAATTAATTTAAATCATTATGCAATCGTTAATTATTTTACAATCAATATTCAAATATTATTATCCTTTCTAAAATAAATTTTCTTTGTCTAAATTACGTTCTATATTTTTCAAAAATACTATACAAGCTAGTTCTGGTCCTGTAATTATATAATTCTGTTCGCCAATATTCGCAGATTTGCAAGTGTACATTATTAATTCAATTCGTTATCATGTCTGGCGAACTTGCAAGTTGAATTCCACGTGAAAAAGGTGAAAATTTAGAATTCTATTTTGCGACAGTTGTTTCTATAGTTGTTAATGCACTTGCAAACAAAACGATGTTGGAATTACGCTGCAATGGATGTTGTGTCCTCGTTTGAAATTTAGTTATGTGGAATAATTTATTATTATTTTCCTATAGCCATTATTTCCCTATAATCCCCATTTACGCATTGTTTTTTTACACACTGCGAAACACCCGGTGAATTTACACAGGTGTGTCATATTTATTATCGAGTTTTGTCAATTGCCATAACTCTTACCATCATGGTGTGACATTGTTTTCGCATCTGCCGTGTCGAGTACTATGGAACACGTTGAACTCGTAAAAATTCTTCTTCATTCTTGCCACTTATATAACACTCCGGTATCAAGGTTGTTCATCGTTACGGTTGTAGGTACCCCCTGTTTCGCATGATCGTTAATCATAATAAGGGTCCCTTACAGCTCGATTTTTTCTCTATTTTTTCTTTTTTCTTTTCATTGACGTTAATCAAGGTGAGCGCACGATAAATTTTTTACATCCTACCAGCGTTTGATTTATGATAAATCAAACACATAAATTTTCCGATTAATTTAGAATCGTTGGGGGAAAAAACGACGGCGGAAGATAACCGGTTTGTCGTAAGTTTCGTAAGTATTTAGAAAGACATAGAAAAGAAGAATTTCTGAATGTGACGTGCAGTTCGTTTCTGTTGATGAATGTTAGTAAAATATGATATCTATGGATATTACGCATGACGTTTTTGATAGAAGCCGTGCCATCTACATCATAGATCGGTAAATAGAACGTGCATTAGGAGGAACGTGCTTGATAAATATGCAATGACTTGCATAATGTCGTTCGTTACAATATGTTCTGTTGTTATTCTATAATTGATTGTTCTTCCAACATCTAATTTATGCCGAATGCGCTTGGACTGTTTTTATCTGATATTTCAGATGATTAGAGACTTATTGCAATGGTAACAGAATGTATATTCTGTGTATTAAGAATAAAAATTTAAAATAGACCCTACGAAAATTTTTAATACCAACTACCAGTATAATTAAAATGATAGAACTTCGGTAGAGAATTATTTTACCACATTTTAGATATTTCACTAATTTCTTATATTGCACGCATCCTATACAATTTCCTATAAATGCATAAAAGTCCGCAGCCTAGTTGTTAATATTATCATTTAGCAATATTATTTGGTATTTATCAATTGTATTTACAGAAATTAATTAATTCGATTTCAGATCATTTGAGGATGACTTGTCCGTGTGTACCAGCTTCGATGATGCTGAAGATGACGCTCAAGACCCTGGGGACTACAAGCAATCAAGACGACCACAGTGGGCGAACAAAGTTCAATTTGTCCTTGCTTGTATTGGTTACTCTGTTGGTCTCGGGAATGTTTGGAGGTTTCCTTACCTATGCTACAAAAGTGGCGGTGGTGAGTGTCTGCATACGTTTACATAATTTCACTTCGGAGGATAACAAGTTTCCTCTCTCTCTCTCTCTCTCTTTCTCTCTGTCTCTAAGAAAATTTCACTTTTACTGATAAGTTGAAATCCATCAATACAGCTTTCAATTTTAATTTCTAAATAGCAATGAAAACTCAAGTAAACAGCGAATTAATATAAATAACATGAATAAGCGAGTTTAATTGCATTTCTACGTGATGCGCGTAGGAAATATGCTTTAGTTGCGTACATTCTCGCGACAGCACTTCAAGCAGATGGTTTAAAACAAATTTGTACGTGCTAAATTGTCATTGTGACACACATACGTCTGTTATGATTAGTGTGCCAGTGATAAGAATACGTGTTTATTATTGCTGATGTGAAACGTATCGTATTAAGCGAAAAACGAACTGAAAAAGATTGTTTTAAACTAATATGTTACATAACATGAATTTTCAGTGTCACACAATCTAAGAAATATATACAATCTAAGAAATATTGTATAATATATAACTTTGTACTGGTTTTACAATTCACTCTAGTAAAACCTTACGCTATAGTTTTTTCTATTATATAATATATAAGAGAGTATAAAAAAAATCTGTAGTATAAGAAAAAAGATACAATTTAATCGATTATTATTTTCCTTAAGTATGTAATTTTCTTTTCGCGCAGAGGCGAAACATTAATACTCGAGATATCGCATATTTTACGTCATGATAAAGATGCCAAACATTTTATTTAAAACTCGCACTAAGCATTTCAGTATTTATTGCAGCAGAAATGATATTAAGAATGTATTATTTACATTCTCATATAATCTTATCCTATTAAATTCTTAAGCAGAATAACAAGTAGGTATTCATGCTGTTCAAATAAATCAAAGTAGCTTTCTTTTTTTAGTTTGTTATGATTTATCCGTAATAACCGTAATGATCATAAATATTTTTTAAATTTTTTTAAAAAAATTCTTTAAATTAAATGAATAGCATAGATGAGCACGTTTGATATCACTAAAATATAAAAATAACAAAGTTTTCGTCAACTCTTAATAGATTTTATACTTGAAATAATAAAACTGTATTCAATAAATGTAATGTTGCAAAATTTCCAAATTATAAATACTTTAAGTTATTTATAAAACGAGTTTAATAATCGTTTTCATATAATATAAAAAAATTGTAATTATATATCAATTTAAAAGCACTCATATACTCATCATTACACGAAAAACATTTTACACACGGCAAATATTTTTAGTTATGTATATTTCTAATCTTAATCCAAATTTTTATATGCTATAATTCATCCTAATTTTTAACATTTTTAGTATTTTTTTCAGTATTTTATAGTTTCTTAAATTCTCGAATATAATGTACTGTACTAAGTAATCATAAACAAACAAACACGTTCTTTTATACTTTTACAAAATTATACAAAAGTTTCGTTTTGACTAAATTCAGAGATTCAACAGGTAAATCGATTTATTCAAATTATTATTTTTATTATTATTTATTATTATTAAATTATTATCATTTTTATATTTATCGTAAATCTTTATGATACTAAATTTATACAGAGTAACTCATTTGATATTACCATCTTAATTTTCGTCATTATCATTATCCGCAGTGAGAAATGTTAAAACGAATAATTTCGAGATGTATATATTCTAATGTTATTAATCTTTTCATGATTGGTAAATGATTTATGAAGGTCAACATAACAGTATTAAAATGATTATGTTATTCTTGTCTTTCATATGATGTGTTATACAAAATTAAATTAAAATGTTAATTAAGTTAAAAAATCTCTTAAGCTGACTTTTATTATGTACAATGCTGAACTACAACTATTTTACATTAAAAAGTACAACTATTTTGCATTCTAATAAAAAAAACAAACTTGATTTTCTTTACATTCCACCTACTGAAAAGTTAATATCACTTTGGAAATATTCATCTTTCATTGTGACATTTTTCACTGTATATAGTAATAATAATAACATAAATTACAGTGATAATATTAAATATTAAATATTCTGCACACTTAATATTTTGTAATAAAAATATATATTAATTTGGAACTTGGTATTATTACGAAATAGAATAAATCATTCCAGCAATCTCGATAGCATTGTAATTGAGTTGAAACGTAAAGAGAATGAAATGTTTAATACATACAGTGATTCATATTAATATTCGAATAGTACATATAGAACAATAATTCCAAGTTTTATACATCTATTGTTCGATACGTATATTGTTCTATATATTTGTAAATGATTATTCTAATTGAACGAAACATAGATTTTATTTGGAGCATATAATTTTTTGCATAAGAAGCAATAATAATTATCAAATAATAGCAAAATTTAAACTTACAAAAAACTCCAATAATTAAAGTCATGTTAAAATAAAATATATATATATTATACATGAAGTTAACATAATTTTAATTATTGAAATTTTTTGTAATTTTAGATTTTGTCATTATTATACCATATACATATAATATATATACTAAAATTATTTCAGTATACACTAAAATCGTGAAATCTCTATTTTGATAGTCTTGATAGTTTTTCTTTTCAAAGATTAACAAATTTTTTTACATCACATAGCGTGTGGAAAAGTTAAGGGATATTTTTACTCTTGAAAATTGTAAGTAACGTTGAAAAATTTTTTCTACGACTAAAATGTATGGTCTTGAAAATTGATTTTCCTTTTCACAGCAATCCATCAAAACTTGCTATATGATTTTTTTTTCACCGTTTTATTAAACTTTGAACATTAGAGTTAAACGATGGAATCTTAGAATTTCTAATAGTTAAAATTCAATAAAATGGTGAACAAAATCATACAAGCAAATTTTAAGAAATCATTATAAACGGACCTCAATTTTTAAAATCATACCGGATTTAATTAAGAAAAAAATTTTTTAATGTCTATAGAGGCACTTGAATTTATAAAACTTTTGAAAGAGAAAGATATCTTTACTTACTTCCTTTGAAATGATGTAAAAATATGTTTAAGAAAAGCAAACTCAAGATTGTTAGTAAAGTAAAAGCTTTATTATCTAAAATGAGATCAATTTTCTTTTAAGTTATAACAATATTAATATATTGACAATTTTTCAGTTATACTTTTCACTGTATATACATATTTAATATTTCACATATAAAATTGATATAAATCTAACGTGATCTTGTTATTCAAATTTTTTTCAAACTTTCCAGTATTTGGTTCATTGCTTTAATTATGTGCATTATATAAATTAAATTCATATTTCTACTAATTAGAACAATGAATTTAATAGTACTATAAACATTATAAGCATGATAAACAAATACATAGAGAAATATATATCCTTTCGAATATCATGGTGTCTGAATAGTAATAAGAGTTTTAAAGTTTTAGCACCGTGGATATATTAAAGTAAGTGTGTCTAAATATTTAAATTTAACAAGGAGAATATAAAATTAAAAATACAGAAATTATGCCTATGCTTAAAGTAGATCTTTATCATTGATTAATTTTTTTTATTAACTTTTAACAATATTTTTCGCTACATATGTAAAATACACAGTAAGAAAATAGGTGCCAAAGTCTTACTTTTCTATTTGTAAGGTAAAAAACAAAAAAAAAGATGATAATTTTCCATAAAAATTCCCCTGGATGGTCTGAATGTTAGCTGTCAAGGGCGTTTCGCGGCCATTTTTCTGTAACACCCCTCTTGGCGCGACATTATACCGGACATATTCAGAACAAGGACATGCATTCTCTCGGTTCGGCAAGCCGTAACACGAGTGCGTATCTTGTTACCGGTAATTTTCAAAGTCTGAGACCATCTCGACGAAGTCCGGACATGGAGCAATTCACTCGCGGAACTTGATACATGACCTTGCCAGAACGTAGCTAAATCAGCGAACATCGCAAATGATTTCAATGACACCGGTGGAAATAATCGGTCAAGTATCATTTCGACCAACCGTTCGTTAAATTGGATGACCGGAAAATCATAGTGTGGCACGGTTTGATTTCAGCCTGGCCAACTAACATGCTCGCTTTCAATAACAAACCGTAATCGATGGCTGAAAGGTTCGCTTAATTGTCACATGTATTGTACTTCCAAAGCGAAACGAAAACATAAACGAAAACATATATATATATATATATATATATACACATATATATATATACATATATATATATATACATATATATATATACACATATATATATATATATATATATATATATATATTAACAAAGCATAGCATTTAAATGTTTTCGATTAAAGAAGATTGATTAAAATGCAATTATTTATATGTTGAGTTTTGTATATGAAAATGTCCGAGTTCTTCGAATCATAGTGAATTTAGTGTACATATGATGACTAACTTGTGCAATAATTGTTTGGATACAATTTTCAAGAGATTACTGTTGAATATTTTCGTTTGTAATTTTTATTTTGTTTCATTGTAATGAAATGATTGTTTGTTAATAATGAAAGAAAATTCAACGCCCAGTTTTAATAACAAAAATTCAATTTAATTTACGATTGAGAATTTAAAATATAAAGTATCCAAGTATAAAATATGAAATGTACTTGTTTGAGAGTTGTATTATCTTAAAGGAAAGTTTACTAAAAAAAAGTAAATGATGAAAAAATTTTATTAAAAAATGAAGTAAAAAGTATAATGACTAAACATATGGTTCTGTGATATTTTACTATGTTAATGATCCAAAAACATAAATTTAAAATTATTCAATTTAAAAAACTATTCAATGATATTATATCTTCCTTTACGATCGATACTCATAAATTTTATAGAAAATTACACATGAATTTTATTAAATTGTAAAATATAATATGAAAGATGAAATACTAAATAATGAATATTTCAATGGATTAAAAATTATAAAGTCATTGTATTATAACAAAGTATAATAATTTCTCGAATGTCATGTCCAAATGTATATCACTGAGCGCAATCAATCAATCACATTTCTTTTACGTGTTATCTTTTTTTAAAATATAAAACAAAAATAGTGCAGAGATATCTCCATTTCTTAAAAAAAGATTTGTTAATTTAGCTTAAAATTTATTTGAATTAATTGAAAATATAATAATGTACAAAAAATTGTTTTATGAAATTAAAATTAATTATTTAGTATTTTTTATTTAATTATGAAAAAGCTATATGTAATTAGTATATAAAACATCTAATGTTCTCAAAATACTTATTGAGATAATAAGTTGGTTTAAATTGCAATCATATTTAGCATTAAATATAATTAGAAAAGAAATATTTATTGCAGACTTATTAATTTATTAAAATATTTTCTTTAAATTGTTCTTTTAAATTACCAATTAATTCTTTCAAATTAATTTAATTAATAAAAATAAAAAATTTTATTTATTCATTTTAATTAACAAAAAAGAAATTGCACTTAATTGCCGTAAATTGTAAATTTCAAAATAACTGTGAATTTATAGACAATTATCAGTATTTCATTTTTTATCATTTTGTATGTAACCAGAAATTATATATATGTATAAATATACTGTGATATAAATATATATAAAATAACTATAAATTTACAAACAATTATCATCATTACATTTTTTATCATTTTGTATGTAACTAGAAATAATGTGTGTGTGTGTGTGTATTACTTTTAGTTACATGCAAGTGATAAAAAATGAAATAATAATAATTGTTTGTATTCATTTTAAAATTCACAATTAAAGAATGGAAATAAAGTATGGAATGAATAATTAATTAAAGTATGGAGAAAGAATATTTTTAGATTTTACCATATTAGATGTAAATATAATATAAACTTATGACATAAAATTGATATATTAAGAATATAATAAGAATTGATAATTATCATAAATAAATGACTTAGTACAATGATAGATAAAACAAAAATAAAGAGGAACATGTAAGTAGATAAGTGATTTTCAAGTAAATTCGTAAAGTAAGATTTATTTATTCACCTACAATATTAGAAAGTCGTAGTATGCAACACTTCCCAATGAAACTGAAAAAATACACCAGTTTTAGTTTATACAAAATTATGCTGTTTATCGTACGTATATTTTATTTTCTTAAAAAAAAATTATGAAAAAACGCCTTTGACTGAAAAGAGCATTGACTGAAACGAAGATTCATGGAACATGAGATAGAGTACTCTGATTTGCATGAAGCTTGTGGCATATCTGTGCGACCGGTGTTCATTTACGTTTTCGTGGGAAAATCCATGTTGAAAGGAAGGGACGGGAACTCCGCAAAAATTAGCGTTATCACTTCTATTTAAAGAGATACATACATTTACTTGTATGTTCTCACATTCATACAGTTACTTCTAATCAAAATATAAAATACTGAAGCTTGTGATATTATTTCTAAATAAATTAATTAAAAAACGAAAAAAGAAACGCTAACTATTGGAATGAACAGAAGAGCAAGAAATAGTCGAAAAATTCTTTTAAATTTTAAAAAAAATCACACGTGAAGAGAAAGAATTGTAGAACAGACATCATTGTGAAATTACAATATTCATCAAATTAGTTATCTTGTCTATTAAATTACACCATGAATCATAAATTCAGAGAGAGAATGCTGTCTGATTTATTCAACCAGGACGATATGACATTCGTAGAATTAATTTACATGTACGTAAGGAGCACTTATACGGCACGAATTATTTCAATGATTTAACCAGAAATAATAGTGGATTCGAATTCTTGCAACAGATATTAAAATTTATCATTATTTTATTAGTTTAGAATTTATTATAAAGCATTTTTCTCATCAAGACTAGAGAAAAATTCGAACTTGCAAAACTAGGAAGAAAGACAAATCAATATAGAAAATTATAAATAACAAAAATAATGTTTATCAACTCTTATTCCTCTTCAAAAAGACGAACATATTTTAGTGTCTTTGATTGTCTTTTTCAATAGATTTCAGTTTTTTGTATAATTGCTTTGAATGTTATCTGTCATTTTTGTTATCACAAAAAAACTGTCCTTAATTAAATTATTACATTTCATGACTAAGGTTGTTTTTCAAGTAAAGTATTTCTAAATAAATATAGAGAATAACGTATAATAACTTTAATTGGTCTGTGAATAATATAAATAATTAATTTAATAATATTTAGTATTGCTAAGGTAATAATTTTTCAAGAAAAAGTTCTAATCATTTAACAAAAACTTCAACTGAGATTTATAAGTTGATGAAATTATATATATAATAAAATATAGATTGTAATAATTTAATAGCATTTAATATCACTATGATCTAAGAAGGCAAAAAATTAACTAAAATTGTGTGACAAACTTGTCGATTGCATTAATTTAATTTAAATTGAATTTTGATTTCAATTAAAAAAGAGATTTTTTTTAACAAAACGTTTCCAATTTCTAACTTTGTCAGTTCCTGATCAATTTCACGAGCAACATTCGTTGACATTAAGACAGAGAAGTACTTACGTTCGTATGACATTCGTTGAGAAAAGGAAACGAATAAATTTGCTTAATTCGAAAAATCGTAGTGTCACGCGACATGAGCTAGCAATTATGAAGCCAATTAATACAGAATATGTGTATTTGTATAACAGTATTCGAAAACAAAGCTCGTATACATGTATAACCTGTTGTGAAAAAAAAAAACAATAACGCATTTCAGCAATTCGGGCGAAATAAATGCTTGCTCCCAAATTAAGTCGTAATCCACGGGACTGTGATCACCGTTTATTACGAATAAAGAGTTACATCCAGTGACCTTGTTACTACCCACAGAATGACGATTAACGACGAGTACTATTACGTACGAGTCGTGTTTAATGCAACCTTTAATAAATCCACATTACACGCAGATTTAACAACGTTTTTATTTGACGTACGTATAAAGGGATTAAAAGAGGAAACGTTTATTCCTTATCTATAGGAATGCTATAGGATCGCAAACTATAGCAATTAATAAAAAATTTTATCTATCTTGATTTTACGGAATGTAGAGTTACGTATGCTTCGATATAATTCTATCAACTACTCCTCTTCTCTCGGAATAAATTTAAAATTTAAAATTGTTTTCAGTTGTGACTATTGATATAAAATGTAAAGAATGTTAAAATTTAACTGTTAGGTGAGTTCATAAATTTTTAATCTCATAGATGTTTCGTCTCGTTCGTAAAGTTTGGTTTAAAATTATGCTTAAATTGGCTGAAATTTGGCTTAAATTTTTGCATGATTTTAATGCAAGTCGTAATCAAAAATTTTTAACTAAGAGGAATTATAGAGAAACTGATATTTTTTTCTGTATTGTAAAAATAAATATGATTTATAAAAATATAATTTAAATATAAATTAACTGTCGTAAGATCTGGATTGAATAATTCTTTTGAATAGCTCAAATTAAGAGGACATATGAAAGTGAACTTCGTTTCTCCAAATGAGAAACTATATCTTTTTAACGATTTTAACGAGATTAACTATATCTTTTTTAATGCATCGATAAACACAGATCGTTAATTTAGAAAATATTTTAATTTTAAAATATCTTGAATAGCTTAAAATAATTAATAGTTTGAAATTAGATTTTAAAATTGATAGGATTTGTTGAATAGAGCTAAATAATAAATGATTAAAAATGTTTGTATAATATCAAGAAATTAATTGTATTAGAAATAAAATTTCTCTTGCTAAATTTAAACAAAAAATAATGTAGTATTTTACAAATGAAATTAATATTCTTGAATAATTAAATGAAATTAATAAATGAAATTAATATTCTTGAATATTTAATATCCAACCAAATATCAATTTAAGTTGATTTAAATATTCGTATCATTATTTATTGGTATCATTATTTATTGGTCTTTTATTTCAAATCAAAAGTTATATATTCTTCTTAATAAATTTACTTTTAAAATNTGGTATCCAACCAAATATCAATTTAAGTTGATTTAAATATTCGTATCATTATTTATTGGTATCATTATTTATTGGTCTTTTATTTCAAATCAAAAGTTATATATTCTTCTTAATAAATTTACTTTTAAAATACCTTTATAAAAATCGGATCTTATTAAATCCAACGATTTTGATAGGAATTCGTATGATCATTTCTTTAGGATGCGATTTACATTACACGATGATAATAAGCAACAGCATCCGAAACTATACTGAAATTAGAATAATTATTTATTTGTTAAGTTGACGTGTTATAGAAAAATTTTTGAAATTAAATATCATTTCGCGGTATTAAAATTAAGATATTTTCTAAGTTAATGGCATTTCTTTAAATGTGGCTTAATATTTGAAAATGAAATGCTGTATATATTAGAAAGCAAAATTTTCATATATTCTTTACACATTTACCTGCAAAAAATTAGTCATTATATGGCATAATCCTTGAGATTACTTAATTTGTATCTAAGTTTTTGCTTTCATTATTTCAAAAAATAATAGTATGTACTATAAAAAATACACATTCTTATAAATTGCTATATTGAAATTATTTTTAAGTATGTCAATCGACTACAATTAAATTACATTTTTTATACAATTTTTCAGGTGTGTTCTTGGTACCTTATTTTTTAATACTTATTGTATGTGGAATACCATTATTGTACATGGAACTTAGTATTGGACAATTCACACGACGAGGACCAATCGGTGCACTCGGTCAAATTTGTCCCTTATTTAAAGGTATATTAAAATTTTATAAAACATATTAACAATTTATTAATCACAGAAAAGTAGCATTTATTAAGAGTACATGTTATATTGATCAATATATTATAATAATTATTATAAAAGTCGGTAGATCTGAAAATATTAATCTTATAAATTTAAGCAATCAGTTTTTTGAGATGTTCGCTAATATTTTGAATTAATTACTATTTAACAAAAAAAAAATTATTAAAATATTATAAATGTGTTTCACATTTATAATCTATTCAATTAAACTTTAAATTTTTTTTGGTTCATTAATGATTTTTTTAGTAATCATTACTTGTATCATTTGTTAAAATATTTGATTAAATATTTAACAATTTGAAAATCTTTAATAGCAAAACATAGATACTTGAATACTATGTTTAGAGTTATATACACACACACATACAAGTCTCATCTATCTTTAGTTTCTTTTAAAACTAAAAGAATCGATAACAATTTAATTTTTTTCAAATATTAATTTAATCAGTCAAAATCAGTTTGTAATTTTTCCAATTTTTTATAGAAATTTTATAGATTCAGAAAATGGTAAATTTTTAAAGATTTGATTGATTTTAAAAAATATAAATTAACGCTTGTGTTCTGTGTTGCATCATAAATTTTTTTCTATTCTTTACATTTTAATATTTTTTATACTTTAGTAATAGTTAATATAACATTAGATCTATCGATAGGTAAAGTATAAAATCTGAAAAATTGAAGTGTAAAAAAGGGAAAAGTTTATAATAAAAATAAAGAATCGAAACCCTCATGCGATAGATTATTTATATCTATACGAGTACTACATCTAGAAAATGTTTATAAAAAATTACAAATTGATCATTTTAATTACTAGTTTTGTTGTGGTTTTATTGTTAAATGTGATAGAAAAATATTATACTTCCGCCTTCCTTGCAAGTATCACAGTTACCATTAATTCTTCAATAATAAATGAAAACGAATTGATCTGTTTTCTTAACAGGAGCTGGCTTATCTTCTGTAGTAATATCATTTTTGATGTCGACCTACCATAATGTGATAATAGCTTACGCCATTTATTATTTCTTTGCGGCGTTCAGAGCAAAACAACCGTGGTCTGATTGCGATAACTCATGGAATACTCTGGCATGCTGGTTACCTAGTGCCATCGATAATAGGACAAAACCAAACGCTTCTAGAACGCCGGCTGAAGAGTTTTTCGAGTAATTTCCTTATTAATTATCAGTTATCAATCGTGCATTTTGAATTTTAAAATCTCAAAGAACTTTCATCCGTCCCTTGTGTCAATTTGACACAATTTTTTCTTATAAAAATACATAAAGTCTATTTTTCTGATATATAACATATATTTTTGACATTTTTGATAACACATGCCGCCAAAGTTGCAAACTATTCGTTTTAACCTTAAAGAGTAAGGTAAGGCTTTCTAATTATTGTTATTACAATTATAGTCTTATATATTTCAGTAATAGTTATTACAAATATAGTCTTAAATATATTTATACGAAATGAAAATACAAAACTAGCTCACGATATGAAATTAAACACTTATAGGACTTGTGTGAAATTTATATTACTTATCATTAATAAAAGGACCTGCAAATTTATTTATACTTTTCATTATTAATCTTTATTAGTTTTTTACTATTTGATGGACAAAGGACAAATTAAGTTGAAAAAAAATGAAAGACGGATGAGGATTAAATAATTGCTTGTAATGTTTAATTATAATTAATTAAATTATAATTTATTATTAATTAAAAATATTTATTTATTTTTTGTCCNTGCATTCAATATATTATCTTTTCAAAGATGCGTATAAGCATTTATAGTCTTAAATATATTTATACGAAATGAAAATACGAAACTAGCTCACGATATGAAATTAAACACTTATAGGACTTGTGTGAAATTTATATTACTTATCATTAGTAAAAGGACCTGCAAATTTATTTATACTTTTCATTATTAATCTTTATTAGTTTTTTACTATTTGATGGGCAAAGGACAAATTAAGTTGAAAAAAAATGAAAGACGGATGAGGATTAAATAATTGCTTGTAATGTTTAATTATAATTAATTAAATTATAATTTATTATTAATTAAAAATATTTATTTATTTTTTGTCCTATTATCTGGCAATTTAGCAACAAAGTACTCCAAATTAGTAACGGAATCGAAGATTCAGGAGCCTTAAGATGGGAGCTTGTTGCTTGTCTAATTACTGCTTGGATTATGGTATATTTCTCCGTTTGGAAGTCTATAAAATCATTGGCACAAGTGAGATACCTGACCGCGACTCTGCCATTTCTTTTAATCGTCATCTTCCTCATGCGATCTGTTACCCTTGAAGGTGCTGACAAGGGTCTACAATATTTCTTTCATCCCAGTTGGGAGCTACTTCGCAATTCAAAGGTAATCCAAGAACTGTTTCTTTAATAATAATCGTTCTTTAATAATAATCTATCATTTGATAAAATACGTAAGATCCGAGTTATATTAACCTGAATGGAGTGCGAATGCAAATTCATATGTTCAAAAATTAAAAATATAAAACCTCAAAATATTATAGAAAACAATATAAATATTTTATAATTTGTAATATGGATATTTTATATACTTTGTACATTTTAGACATTTTACATATTTGCAACATTCTTTATAAATATTTTGTACATTTTTTTCGTATGCTGTACATTTTGTGCAATTTTATACATTCAAATTATCTGTAAATGCAAAAAAATCTCAATTTACTTATTTTAAGCAATATTTCTTAAATTATTACCATTAACAATCTAACTTGTATTTATTGTCTTGCTAATCACTAATTAGAAAAAATATTTTGACAAAAATTTTATAAATAATGACTAAATTAGATAATAATATAACATTTCTTATATTACAATTTTATTATTTTGAAAATTTTAATTTTATATTATGTATTTATGTGTAATAATAAATTAATTTTTATTGATATATTCTTCTAAGTGATATAATTTTAATTCTTGTACTAACTGATTTTCATTTTCGTATATCAATCTTTAAAAAATAAAAGTCGATTTTCATTACTATATCGTTTCTTTTATAATTTCTCAAAACTGTCTGAATCTTTGAAAAATGTTAGAAGTTAGAAAAGAAACTATTGATCCATATGTCGTAAAATTATATTTATTTTAAAATTACTAAATTGTCGCATAATGAATAGGTTTGGATCTATGCAGCCGCTCAAGTTTTCAATTCTATGGGCATAGCGTTTGGTTCGATGATATGTTTCGCAAGTTACAATAAGTTCCACAACAACATCTTAGTAGACAGCATTGTTGTTTCTTTTATAAATGCATTCAGCAGTCTGCTCGTTGGAATATTTTCATTTGCAACCATCGGCAACATCGCTCTTGAACAAAATATGTCTGTCAAAGATGTTTTAACAGATGGTACGTAAAACTATTTATCTCTCACTTAGCAATTATAATTTCAATCTCCTTATCGCATTAAAATGATTTCACCTTGATATAAATAAATATTTTAAATATAGCAATACTAAGGTATTTATTATCTATTTTTCTGTATTAATAATCTAATGCATCATTTCAAAATACATAATGTTAAAAAAATTTCTTCTTTAATAAAAATAAATATTTAATTCAATATTCACTTGTTATTTAACATGATAAAAATACTCTATATTTTTTTCGTCTGAATGGTGTCAATCAATGTCAGATTAACTTCTCCTACAATTTTATAGACAAATCATAATTTCCGTTCAAGGACCTGGCCTCGTATTCGTTCTTTACTCGCAAGCGTTAGCCAAGATGCCAGCATCGCAAGTGTGGGCCGTGTTATTTTTCTTTATGCTAGTCTGCCTTTCTTCGAATAGTCAGGTACGCACCGATCTCGATTAATATGTATGCGAATCACTTATTTAATTAGTACAATGTGAAAAAATCAATACAAAGTTCAAATAGATCGATGACTGAGTAATTTTACTCTTTGTATATTGTAATTTTCTTGTTTCATGATAATTTCAGTTTACAATAGTGGAAGTAGTTGTAACGTCGATACAAGATGGTTTTCCGAAGTGGGTAAAACGTCATCTCGTGTGTCATGAAATTTTAGTACTTCTAATATGTGTTATATCCTTTTTATTTGGGCTGCCTAATATCTCACAGGTAAGATGCTTTATTAAAGTAACATTTAATTTGTAATAGGTGTAGCTAATTTTAAAATTTTGCATATAATAATGGTAATGATATTTCTCTAAATACCATTTTATTTTAAAAGTGAAAAGATCTCGAATAATGTATTACTATGTGATCGCATTGCATGTATAAATATTTATTGTATTCTTATTATTATTATCATTAATAGAAAAACAATTTATATGCTACATAATAGATAAGAGTGATATAAATAAAAATTTATTACTGAATATATATTTTGAATAATTATATCATATTACTAATATTTTATAAGTATATACATATATTGATGAATTAAACAATCTAATTTCAAAAATTGTATATGTATTTTTATTGTGAAATCTATATTTTTAAATATTATATAAATCTTATATTTTGTTATATAAATGTTATATAAATTTTAACTGAATAATTAATTTGGAAGTACATACTATATTCAATTACAAATTATTCTAATAATTTAAACATCATATGAGATATATTATATTTTATTATATAAATATTATATAAATTTTAACTGAATAATTAATTTGGAAGCACATACTATATCCAATTACAAATTATTCTAATAATTTAAACATCATACAATATGAGATAAACATACATATTTGCTTTATATACATATCTATACTGTTATTAATGAAGTTTTCTATATTATTTTCGTTTTCAGGGTGGCATTTACTTCTTTCAATTGATAGATCACTATGCTGCCTCGATATCGATAATGTTTCTCGCTTTCTTCGAAATAATTGCAATATCCTGGTGTTACGGCGTGAGACGACTGTGTAACAACGTGAAAGAAATGACTGGACGCGTACCATCCTCGTACTTCTGTTTTTGTTGGCTTATCGCTGCACCTCTTCTTATCATGGTAAAGTTAATCATGACGTTTTTCAAAATAAATAAGCAACTTTATCCGATAAATAAACAAATTTATCCGAACAAGTTATCAAAATCTTAAAAATAGAATCAAGTTTGAAATTAAAATGAGAAATATGATTACAAAAACGAACATTTGTCATTCATATCAATTTTGTTTATATCTACTTTGATTTTGTTATTCATCTATCAAATAATTTTATACAACTAATAGAGAGAAATATTTGTACAATCACTAGATATTAAATTAATTAAATTAATTTAGTTAATTTTAATCAAATTTTTTTTTGCCAATTATATAGATATTGACAATTTATGACCGAATATTGAAAACAATTTTATATGTTTTCTTGGAACAGAGACAGAAGAAAAATAACATTGCAGTATTTTTCATAATGATTAAGCTATTTTATATCAAGATAACTTAAAAAAAAAATCATATTATTATTAAAAACATTTTTATCCATGTAACGAAGAAACTATAAATTTCTCTTTATCAAAATTTTAATTAATTTTATGAAACATGTTATAGAAAATAAATTTTTCAACAATACATATAACTGTTTAATACTGTTTAATCATTCATCTAATATTCGACCTTTTATCATATGATATATAGTATATTGTCATACAATACAATACAGTTATAGAAAAAAATATTACTACATATTTACACATAAACTGTGTGTAAATATATTTTTATTAAAATTACGATAATACAGAAAAATTCTGTTCTAATTATTTTATTCTCATTATATAATTAAAAACAATTAGATTAGATATAAAACACAATATGAATATAAAAATTAATAAAAATATGATGAAACTTTAAATAATATTTGATAGTATATACTTATAAATCAAATATAAATTTTTCTATACAGCATGAAATATAACATTTGTTGTATCTAGATGCAAATTCATAACGCAAAACTTGTATAACATGATCAGGAAATTGTGTTCTCTTCTATAACACGATTAAAAAACTATTTAAAATACTTTCTATGCAATAAGATTAATATTCAGACATCTAAATATTTGGACACTAAATATTGAAAGTGCTATAATTTTATAAAAAGAAACAATAATAAATTTGGGCTCGTTTTAAAACTTGAAGCTTCTACTTTCAAAATGTTCAATTGTTCATTTTATTATTTTAAAATGTTTTTACATGTAATCACATTTTAATTATAGCTGTGTCAACTAGGATTACTTAAAAAAGATATATTCAAAAAAGGAATATAACTATAATAACTTGCAATTTTAACTCGAAATAATATTGCATATTCTTTATATATATATATATAAACTATATTTATATACACATTATGTATACATTATATAAACTTTTAATTAACTTTAAATTATTTATAATTATATTATTATAATAATTATATAATTATATATTATATATATTATATATAATGATATAATATATGTGCAATCTGACATTGTATGAAAATTGAGCATCGACTGCGTACTATATTCCAATAAATCACTGTTTCAGGCTGTGTGGATATTCAGCTTAATTGATTATGTGCCACCGACCTACCACAAGTACAAGTACCCGTGGTGGGCAGAAGCGATCGGTTGGGGAATAGCTTCTCTTTCGCTCATTTGCATTCCCGCTTTCGCTATCTACGAGTTCATCAGAGCCAACGGCAACACTTGTGCGGAGGTATGATAACGCGAACCCTAGCGCGAGCCAGTGATTAAAATTTCATTCCACGCGCCATCGCCCACCATAATTTGCCTACTTTGTCTTTCAGAAATTACGGAACTCTATTAAGCCGCATTTCGAGGCGTGTAAAATTTGTGGCCAAGAATACTGTAACGAGTCTTTGCATAATTTTGAGGAAGATGTGATCAAGGAGCAACAGGACGTGAAGAGTCCAATGCAACTGACTGTTCCTCTGAAATCTCAGACATGACGTCATATAGTGAATCATTTGGAAATATGAGTCATACAATTTTATTTTTTAAGGAATATTATTTTTCAAGGTTGGGCAAATTTTATTTGAAATAAAGATAAAAAGGATAACAATTTAAAATAACAAATTTCTATCTAATTTATTATTATCTTTGTTGAAAAAATTACTTTATATCGAGTCCAAATCAAATATATCATTTGCAAATAATCTTTTATTCGAGTTAATTCATTGAAATTAAATAATAGTTAATACAATAGAATAAAAAATTATTTGATAACTAAAAAATCAAATAATTCAAAAANATAGTGAATCATTTGGAAATATGAGTCATACAAAGTATTTTTCAAGGTTGGGCAAATTTTATTTGAAATAAAGATAAAAAGGATAACAATTTAAAATAACAAATTTCTATCTAATTTATTATTATCTTTGTTGAAAAAATTACTTTATGTCGAGTCCAAATCAAATATATCATTTGCAAATAATCTTTTATTCGAGTTAATTCATTGAAATTAAATAATAGTTAATACAATAGAATAAAAAATTATTTGATAACTAAAAAATCAAATAATTCAAAAAAAACATTTGCTTGTTTAAATAAACTAACGTATAATTATCTCAGGATAATATCAAGTCAAATAAGATGATATACTATTTAAATAATCATTTCTCAAATATTTTGTTCAAATAATGCCCAGCTTGATATTTTTAGATATGAATAATGCGTTTATCTGGTAGAATTTCCACTAATTTCTTGTTTTTCGTTAGTATGACACATGAGTTTACTAATAAATATTTGCAAAACGTACAAAGGCTGCCAAAGTCAAAAGTAAGTTGGTACATGAACTTCTTTTATTTTTTTCTGTTATTAATCACATAAAAGAGTCACAAATATTTATAAATGTCCTTAAGTACTGGCGAGTATTTCTAATTCAAAGAAATTTTGCATAACTCTATCCGTATCCATCCAACTGCAAAAGGTTTCTGAACGTTTGGCATTGCCTGTGAATATGTGATACGTTAAAAAAACAGTCAATTAGAAAATCATTGGTTTGCTCAAACCTATCAATATCGATAATTATACTCCAGCAAACGAGTCTAGCAAATTTATGATGAGATTAAATACATTCATTCACATTTACTACGAGTTTACGATATTATACATTTTATATATATATATATATATATATATATATATATATATATATATATATATATAAAATATTATTCTTTCTATCTTTTTCTTAAATTATTTATTGAAAAATTGGATACATCTGAAATGTAATATTTGTATTATAAATATTTTGTGGCTTGCATATTTTTATTTCACTTATCAAAAACAGATTTTGTGTAATGATACTTAAATGTCTATTATAAATTTCTTATTTATAAAAAAGCATGGTATTTCACAAAGATAATGATTAGAGGAAAGACAATTAAAATAATCCGTGTTCACAGAGACATTCAAATGTGTTTCTTGCTCCCCATTGTAATATTTCATTTTGAAAGAAGAATTTTTTCAAACATCTACATACATAAAAACCAGATCGATATCATTTGGTCGTAACATGTATATCATGAAAAATATATGCAGTGTGATAAACTGGAAGTATTTACAACGGTTGCATTCGTGTCCAAATTTGTCGAATAAATAATCAAAAAAGATTCGTGAAGTCTGATAAATCAACTGATTTATTTTTCAATTATGTATTCTAGTATTGTATATCTTTCAGGATACTTCGTACATACATGAATTATCTAAAGATTAATTTACTTTATTCTTCTTTAAGTACAGCTGAACAAAATTAATAAAAGAAATTTTTAACATATTTAAATACTTATTTTAATAAAAAATAAAATACAAGTTAGTATATTAAAAATATTTATGTATTATATGTCAAATGTGATTATAAATTGAATCATATGATTAGTATGAACTTGAGTAATGAAATACTGTTTTTGGTTCAATCCTTTATTTACTTAAAACAAAAACATTATGTTTCATAATTTTTAGAAACAATATATATTTTTACATAACATTATAAAAAATATTAACATTTAAATGTTTTTTTTTTAAATTGTCTTTTAAATTAATTCTTTTAAATTTAAATTCTTTTTTTAAATTGTCAGTGAATGGGAAGAACTGAATGATATACAGTAGTAAAAAGAATTACTCTTAAAAAAAGAAAATAGTTACACTTAACAGTGTAAAAGTGTAATTACTATATTTTAAAAGCTTAAAAAGAAATTTGATATTTCATTGCAATTGTCAATTTGTACATGTATTGTTTAAAGATTAGCCGAAATAATACTCAATTACCATTGTTATTCATTCTGTTAATATTAAAAACAACATCTGACTTAATATCGTTCATAGTAGAAACATACAATGTCAAAACATTTTGAATAAAATATCTAATAATTATCAATCGATATAGATTTAGACGAATATATATATAAACAATAATGAGTACAAATACTAATGTTTTGTCGTACTTGTATATTTTACTGGATATATAAGTAGTGTCGTTGGAAGCGGCTATAAGACAAGGAACGACTACATAAGCTTGTTAACAACGTGAATGTACACGTGATGAGAATAAATATCGTCAAACGTAATTCAAATGTGTCGAATTTAAAAGACAATAAATTAGTGTATAAAATCGAATTGTCAATTACAAAAAGACATCGAGCACATTAGTTTGTAATTATTCAAAATTGTAATAAATTATTTTATTCTCATATTATCTATTGTTTTTAAATATATTTACACTCATCCTATATTAATTATCTATATACATGTATAATTTTTATGATAATAAATTAATTTGAAAAATCCTAAACAATAATTAAACTACTTCTAAATTTATATGTAAATAAAAATAATAGTTGTTAAACCATTTTTAGAACCATTAAATAATTATATAATTAATCTATTCATCTATTCATAATTTTCTAAATTCATAAGTTGCACACTTACTGACCCAAAATTAATAAACAATTATTCAAGAAATTATTGTACACAAACACAAATATATTGTACATAAATTGAAAATAAAAGTAGCGTGAAGAGTTAATGGGAATCTACTTTTATAAAGATCATAATTAATATTGAAACAAAAAATCAAAATCTTTATGATCAAATTTAAGAAACATGTTGTGCTTGATTCATACAATTATTTTTAATGAAAGCAATAGCTTTTAAACATGTATAATTTTCGTGGAATTTCATTCAAAATTCTTTTCAATCAATTTATATTAGCTAGCAATTAATTTAATGTTGAAATTATGAAAGCAAAATTTCAAAGATTCGCTCGATACTTTTTATCATGCTTTCCACTTAAATTTATGAAATTTAAAAAAAGTGAAGCGTTTATGTTGTGATAAATTATTGTTTGATCCTTAATCCTCAATTATTTAATCACACAATACAATGTAGTAAAAATAAACATACATATCTAACAAAAAAATCTATGTTAACGCCCGAAAGTTTAATCCTTTTTATTTTTATTTTATTTCTAAAAAAAAAATTCTTTTTATTTCTGAAAAGATTTAACCTTTGAGGTAAAATTAAGTTTTCTTTCTGTTTTTTTCTTTTTTTTGTGTGTGTGTTATAAAATGGAAGAATTGGGTTTTGATGCATTGATCTTATATAAGTAAAAATTCTCTTACGCGACGATCTCTCTGCTTGATGGCGAGCGAATCCTCATACGTTAAATTGGATTTACCTAATCACATTATTAGTCTTTGAATACTGTTTCAAGCTAGAATCTAGTCATTTGAGTTTTGTGCCACTCCAAGTTCACTTCAAAATACCCAGAAACTAGACCACTTTGTTCACAAACTGGAAAACTCTGCAATATGACAAAGAAGTTCGAATTTAATTGGCGAATCGAAGTACCAGAATTGTTGAGAAATGGTTCAACATTCGATCGTTGGTTCGAAGACAAGGAAAACACCGACTATGAACCGAATTGCTTATTTAAAGTCGATGAATATGGATTTTTCATTTATTGGAAGAGCGATGGCAAGGTAGATCTCTAAAATTTATCCCTCATTTGAAACACAAATTTCCCGTAGATATGTACAAAATTTGAAAATTTCAAGAATTTGCGAAATATTTAAAAATTTTAACATTTATTACATTTTTAAAAGAAAATGTTTTCAGAAAAAATTTGAAATATTTTTAAAAAAGATGATGCTTTCGAATCTACTGAATATACATAATGCATTATATTAAAGTATATAGGTATAAAATATTGAAGTATTGAAAATATTGAAATATAAAGTATTGTGAAGTAAAATATAAATGTGTTGTATTTATCGTAAGGTTTTTTTTTAAATTAATTTATAATAAATATCATTAATTGTTGTAAAAAATCTAAATTAATTGCTTTTTCATATACTGCAACAGTTATTTTAATTATAGAAGATATTATTTCATATATTTGTTTATATAATAATTTTATCGAACTATTTTTTAACCTAATAAATTATTGCTCAGTTAATAAAAACATAAATTTTTATTTATGTCCACAGTTTTTTGCAAGATAGTAATACGCTAAATAATGACAAAATTAATTGCAGAAATGTTTGGATAATGAATTTCACTAATTTCATTAATTTTATATTAAAATATATATATATTTAAAATATTTGAAATTAATATAAACTTGATATAATTTGTTTATTATCCAAATTTTTTTTATGACTTCAATTTTCACCATTATTCAGTCACAGGCTGTGTATAAAATAAATAAAATTTTTGCTTCTATTAACTGAACAATAGTTTATTAAATTAAAAAGTAATTCGATAAAATTATTGTAAACATATATGTGAAATAATAAATTCTGTATTTGAATATTAATAAGAGTCACTATATAATGTTCTTTTATTTTATAAAATATAATATTTATATTATTAATATTTTATAAAAGACCTCATTTTAATTAAAAAAATCAATTGACATCCATAAAATGTCCAAAATTTTTCTTTCTAATTTTCTTTTTAAACATTTCAAATTTGACTTATGATTTATGTATAATATATTGTAGAGATATTGCAAATATTATACAAATTATATACATATTATGCAAGTACTATAGAAATATCATATTACAAATATTATACAAATATAAAAAAATTTGAATATTTAAAATGTAGACTTTTGTGACTGATTGTAAATACATATTGTGTAAAAATATAGTCTCATTAATAAATTTACTTTACTTTCTGATATTTCACTCAAGTAAATATTTTTTAATTATAAATTTTTTTATACAGGACGGTGATGTGATAGAGTTAGCTCAAGTGAGTGACATTCGTTATGGCGGTACACCAAAGGTAAATGACCCGATAATTATTTGTTTAAAGTTTTCATAAACATAACACAAAGTATTCATAAAAATTTATTGTGTAATAATTAATTGACTTTATATATATATATATATATATATATATATATATATCAATAATATTTTATATATATAATATTTTATACACATATGTATATAATATTTTATATATATCAAATAATCTGTATTCAATCTATATAATAATTATCTGTAAAATTTCTTAGGATCCTAAATTGTGTAATAAAATAAGTAAACACGGATCAATGGAAGATATAGACCAGAAAAGTTTAACTATATGCTCGGGTATCGATTATACTAATATCCATTATCAGCATGTTATTTGTGCAGACGCACAAACCGCTAAGGTAACAAGAATAACAATAGATAGTAATAAAATATTCTTCTTATCATCTTAATTGTGCATTTAGATCATATTTCTTGAATTAAACATTCATTGATCTAGGATTGGCAAACTGGATTACGGATAATTACGCACAACACGAAAGCTTCAAACGTTTGTCCGACAATTCAACTAATGAAACAGTACGTAACGTTCACATAAATTTTATTACCTTATACATGAATATATTAACTTTACTTTATAAATAAATACATCAAACATAGTTCTATATTTAAAAAAGTATCTTCTCTCTACATCATTAGACTGCGAATATTTATGCCAATTCATATTTTGATGAATATAATTAAAAAATGGAATTTAAAACTCTTCTATATATAATAATAATTTAAAAAAATTTGAATTTGTTTTAATAAGAATTTTTTTACATATGAAATATAACAAATACTATTTTTTGAGTATTTAACATATTCTTGCATTTTCAAATTCTCAAAATCTAGCAATCATCTATCCAATCTTTTATTACTTATTATTTTTGTAAATGTTTTTAGTTTCAAATCTAATAGCAAAATGTTAATGATCAACGCTGATAATTCTCTAGAAGTGACTTTTTATTTACACTTTAAAAACTTGTAACGTTTACAATCAATCTTTTTGATGTTCAAAATTTTATTTTGAAATAAAAATAATTATAAATGTTATATTTATATAGAGAATAGTTTTCATTCATTTTCAGATCAATGAGAACGATACAACAAATAAATATTTACAATCTATATTTTAAATGTCGCAAAAATTAAATGGATATGTAGATATTAAATCTTCGTTATCCTAATATTTAATGATTGAAATAAACTTACTAAATTTAGATCCTATTTTTTTAATTATGTTCACGAAAATATAGTAAGAGATAGATCCGCAGTAGTAATAAATTGTACATTATTTTTGCAAAATATTTATACAATAAAGGATTTGCAGCGCTTAAAAGCACATTTTACTTGATCTTATTTAAAGTTAAATATATTAAATTTTCACGTGAAAATGCGAATTTATTCAGTAACTTCAACAAAAGTTATGCCAACTTTTTTACAGTGTAATTTTAAATTTTAAAAAGTATAAATACTTTCGCCAGAAATTAAAAGTTACAAATGCTAAGAATAATATGATAATGTTATGTGAATACCAATAAATTTTTAATCATAATTTTTATGTATCATTAGTTGGATGAGATTAAGCTTTCAAGTGGATCCTAAAGGAAAAGTACCCGTGAAAGTTATATCAAAGACATTTGCCTCAGGGAAGACGGAGAAACTAGTTTATCAAGGGCTAGCAGACTTAGGCTTACCTAGTGGAAAAGTAAGTTTTCTATTTAATATAATCTTGTTTTTATAAAGCTGCATATTATAGACAATTCTAAGTACAGCCTCCCATATCTGGGATTATTATTCTAATTATTATTCTAATAGATATTATTCTAATAGATACTTATTATTCTATTAGATACTTCTAATAGATTATTCTAATAGATACTATTAGACTATTATTATAGTATTATAGATACTATATTCTAATAGATTATATTATTATTCTAATAGATACTTCAATATCTATGTATATGATATTTTCTACGAGTCCGACTAGACTATTTACTATGAATTATTACCATTTATTTACCATTAGCAATAATAGAAAATAAGTTATTATAAATAGTATAGTTGGTATAGTGATTTTATGATATAATTCTATTTAAAGAAATAGAGATGATCTTAGACCTTAAGATCTCGGTAACATCTGGACAAATGGTCATTGTAAAATATTCCTCTAGAAACAGAATAAGTTTTATTTCAAATATTTTTTTAAAATAATAAATAATTTAAACTGATGAAGGTAGAAAGATTAAAATATTATTACGTTACACATTATTATACCGTGATGAAAATTACACAATCTAAGAAAACACGATTTTTGATTATCAATATGAAAATGTTACAGAAATAATCCTTGACCAAATAAAAAAGTTTTATTCATTAATCTACATAATTTGACCGATTAAAGGAATTGTTTCATTTAGACAACTTTTTAATGCATTTTTAATGCATAAACGAAAAACTCTATACTGAGAATTTTTGAATTTTCAAATTGAATTTCTAATCATGTAAAAATAATTTAACCGAAGATATTTCAAACAGCTAAAAATTGTTTGCAACTAAAACCTAATCCATAATGACCGAATAAAAAACATTTATGTAAATATTATCATGTTTAGAGTGATAAAATTGAACCTAAGGATTTTACGTTCGAGAAATTTAAGAGCATGTATTTCAAAATTTGTCCTCGGAACGATATCGAAGAATTATTTCAATCGATGTAAGTACTGCATTGAGAAGTGAAATCATTGTGAACTACATCATAAATCTCTCGAAATAACGATTGGCATTAATGGTACATTTCAGAACCAAAGGAAAATCGGATACAATCAATCTGGGCCAATTAGTACAATTTATGAACGAGAAACAAAGAGATCCCCGATTGAACGAAATTTTGTATCCCCTTTATGACGAAAAACGATGCACAGAAATAATTAATGATTATGAAGAAGATGAAAAAGTAAAGACTGAGAGTAAGTTCAGTTTTTAATAAGCTATAGTATGTATGTAGAATTATAGAATTTCAATTCCTTTTACACTTTTTTCTACTTTTCTTTTCGTGAAAATTTAGTGTCACAAGTATAGGACAGGGAAAATTATGTAATACAATTTATTAGAAAAGAAAATATCTTGCTTATAATGTTTGTTTAAATGTTTCTCTCATAAACTTAATATATTGAAGTTATTTCGCTATTTTAGATCTTATTGTGTAGAATAATAAAACATTGTTCTAAGAATCAAAATAAGGAATCAAAATAATAGGTTAATTTAATTTATCTAGAATATAATTAAAAGATTAGATAAGAAAAAATATTTGAAAAATTTTTTTAAATTGAAAAATTAAAAGTATATAATTTTGAAAAAATTCACATTTTTTTATTCAAATATATTGTTTGGTGCCACTATTTAAATTTTATGTTTATACATCTCAAATTTTATTTTTATTTTCAAACGACAGCCTTAAAACAGAGTTTTGAAATTTAATTTTTTATTTCTAATTCTCTAAAATTTCTAAAGTAATTTTCCAAAATTTGAAATATAAAATCTGGTATTTTATATGATTCAGCAAGAAACGAAAGGGATTTATCAAAATTCATGTCATTTATGAAATTTATGTCATTATATATCTCGTTTTAATCTACATTAATGCTATTTAAATATATATGAATTGAATATATTTATGACAATTATTATTCATACATGTGCATAATAACTTGAATAAAAAGAAAATTTTTTTTTTTTGTATAGATCATGTAGACAATACAATATTTATGTACAATATATTATTTTGAAAATATAACAATAATAATACAATATATTATTTTGAAAATATAACATGGTATAATATTTATATGTTAATATAGTGATAATATTTATTTAACTCTATTAATATTTAAAAACTGATATATTGTTTCCAATATTTCGACTTTTCGAAATAACACCTTGTTTTTACAAAAAGTAAAAGTAAGTTCTTATAGTAGAAAATATGGTAATATGGTTGTTTACAAGGAGGAAACCACTTTCAATGTGTTGAAAGTTTTTAATCGATAATCTCTGTTTATTAAAAATAATAGTCGAGTAAAATTATTTTTTTGTATAATTTATTTTATTTATTTTTAGTTATATTTTCTGTTCCTGCGATAATGTTTTGTAATTCTATAATAATAGACTGAAAAATTATAAAGTACTAAGAGGATTAATCTATTAAAGATAAATAAATAAATTTATACGTAAAAATGTATTTTCATTTTCTTCGCTATATATAGAGTCTTTAACCAAGGACGGCTTCATTCGTTACCTAATGTCTGACGAAAACGCACCTGTGTTTTTGGACAAACTGGAAGAATGGATGGACATGGATCAACCACTTTCCCATTATTATATTAATTCCAGTCATAATACTTATCTAAGTGGTAGACAGATTGGTGGTAAAAGTACCGTTGAGATGTACAGACAAGTGTTGTTAGCTGGTTGCAGGTAATTATTAATTACTAATAATTTATTACAAAATTGCAGATTATTATGCATTACAAGTTCATATTTTTGTCGAAACTTAAAACAAAATGAAACTTAAATAGAGATTTTTTTCCACTAATTATAGATATTTTATATTTGTCTTATTATGTGCATTCTATAAATTTCTGCATTTTTGTATCTCCCAAGAATGCATAAAAATTCGCAGTCTAATTATCAAAGAAAAATAGGTGGAGAAAAATCTTTTTTATATGTTATCTTGATATAAAATATTATACCGCATATTACTATAATTATTATTACTATGACTATTATTTACCATATTTATTGTATAATTTTAGAACATGTAAAATTCAGTAAATTCAATCTATGGTCGTGAATTCAGAAAAATTTGTCTTGAAACGTTTCGAGAATTCATTCGAGTCTTTGAAATCTTGGAAAATTCAATATTTTTACATTTTAATGTGAAATGCTAATCCAACTTGAACTATTCCTGATTCAGGAATATATGTCTATAGAGTATAATCCTTATATAATCATATAATCAGGTATAATCGTATTTGATCAGATATTCGAGATTTTGGATTTTCGCACATTTCTGATTAGTCCCTATTTAAATTATTTACGTAAAACATTTTTCTCTGATAACTATCACTTTAAATACATTTGATGTTGTAACTGAAATTACAACATGGGACAAAAATCAATTATATTCATTTATGTTCATTTATATTTAATTATATTTAATTATATTTTATACTAAATATGATACAACACTTTATATTTTATATAATAAGTCACATAAACTGATACAGAATGTCTTAATTTCTTCGAAATAAATATTGCCAATATAATTTAAATTAGAAAAATATTGTGTCTCTATTAAAAAATTAAATTAATAACAAAAATATGAAATGTGATGGCGTGTTTACCAAACGAATGAACACGTTTATTTTATTCATTAAATGAATGTTACGATAATAAATGATTGCGAATTTGTCAGAGCATTTGTTCACTTGGTGTAAATGTATCATGAAAAGAACGATAACGGATTTATATTTATTATAGTATAAAATGAAAAAAGATTGACAATTAATGCACTACTAAGCATTAAAATCATATTTTAAAATGTTTATCGTTACTATTATATAAAATCAATAACGATAAAAAATTGAATTTATTAGCTATGAAGTTGATATTTATTTGATATACAGCATATATTGTAAGATAAATTTTTAAAATATCATATAAAATTTTGCAAGAAGTTTGTTTTCTTTCCAAAAAATTTGAAAAATTTATTACTTTCAATCGAAAGAAATGTAATTAACATATATATTAAAATACATTTCTTGCAATTTTAATTCGCACAATAAATATAAAATTTATTTGTTTATTCAATTTAAAACTTATAAAAATGATTCTTATACATTCTCTGCAATTCTTAAGATATTCCACGTATTAATGATAATGATAATAATAACGATATATTTTATAGAAATTTGTAAAATTTTTAATATCTGATAAATTCATCGAGAGAGAAAAAAAAAAAGAAATAGAAAAAAGAATGATGAATGAAAAAAATAATATCGTCTACCAGATGTGTAGAGCTTGATTGCTGGGATGGAAAGGGAGAAGATGAAGAACCCATCATAACCCACGGCAAAGCTATGTGTACCGATATTCTTTTCAAAGATGTTATATACGCTTTGAGAGACACAGCGTTTGTTACATCGGAGTATCCTATAATTCTAAGCTTCGAGAATCATTGTTGTCTCAAACAGCAATATAAATTGGCTAAATATTGCGATGAAATATTGGGAGACTTGCTGTTGAAAGAGCCTCTAAAAGATTATCCGGTGAGTAATATTTATATTCCAATTCCTTAAATAATCTTGATAATCTTTGTTATATCTCTATAACTTCTCGATTTTAATAAATATTTATCACTAAATATATAACGATTTTAATAAATATTTTTATATTGAAATAATTGGTCTGTATTACGTCGTTGCATGATAAATATTCTTTCTGTTATATTATAAAACAGAAAGTTTTTAAAATACAAATTTTTTATTAACATAAGAATTGATACATTTTTACTGAACGTTATATAATTAATAAATTTATTAATTAATCATACAAAAGTTATCAATCTTTCAATGAAAGTTTTATTGAACTCATTTAAAATGCATTAACATTACTAAATATTTCGAATAGATCGAATAAGAAAATAAGAAAATAATAAGTTTGAATAAGGAAATGTACTAAAATATCCAAATATTTTATCTAAATAGAATATTTAATAATAATAATATACTTTTTCTTGTATTATTATTATATGTATGTCTGACGTGTTCTTCATAATTGTAAAAAAAATTTACTAAAATTTACTAAAAATATACATACAAGATTATACATCATACTTCACTCTAAAAGAACGATACTTCACTTAACTGAATTGTTAGAGAATAAATTTAATTGGAATTCATATAACTTTATTAATGATTAATGATTTTTCATTCATATAATAAAAATTCAGATTTAAATAAGTGGATTCAACTAACAAGAGTTGGTTTAATATTAATTAAAATTCAGTTCTTGTTTATCCATAAAATTGTATAAACATTAAATTTGAATAGCGATACAAAAATTATTCTATAATTTGTCTCATAAATAGTATAAATTCATGAATAAATAAATCACAATATTGACGATAATGAAAAAACAAATGGATAATAAAATATTTTACTTTGTAAATATAATATTGTATTTTATTAATACAAGTGAATAATAAAATATTTTATTTAAGTTAGAAAAAAACATTTCTTTTAATAATAATTATTTATATATTAGAGAAATTCCATTAACGAAATACTTTACATCGACATTAAAAATGATAATTAATAGAGATATTCTTTTCCGCGACCCGAGAAACTTTTTCTGCGCTTCTCTCTAACAGCAGAATTTTATAAATTTTTAACACGCCCGTTAAAAAATACGAGTTTACTAGATTCAGAGCGTACAGATCAAATGGAAAAATGAGAAGCGTGCTTATCGCACGGATGAATAACGTTTTCGCGAGGAATAACGTTTATTTTGTAATCGTAAATAAAATGACGCAGCTTGAACCGGGACATCCACTTCCACCACCGAGTGCACTGAAACGAAAGATATTAATCAAGAATAAAAGACTGAAACCGGAGGTAGAGAAGGTGGAGCTTGAGTTATTCCGCTCCGGGCAATTCGAAGCGAAAGATGAAGTAATCGAGGATCCCAACGCACCTGCTGCGCCACCGGAACCGCCAAAGGTTAACTCCATATTGTATTTATGCTTTGAACTTTGACAATTGTTCCTGAATTGTTTCTGTAGATTTAGAAACTGTTCCCTACTGCAACTAATATAATTAAATATAGTAAATGTAGCGTCTTCACACCTTCAAAATTATCGATACACTTATATCCGAACTGTCAACATTACTATGTGTATTTATATCCCGATCTTTAACACTATTGGATTTATATTTATTTTTTTGAAAAGTTTTCTCAATCTGATTTTTGTTCCAAATTCCATATAACGTAAATATTTTAATAGATTATATGATTATACCTACAACAAATGATAATAGTAATAGGATAAGGTAATAATTTATAATTAGGATAATATCAGTAATAACAATAATATTGTCCTATATATAAGACGTGTTTCACGCCATAAATTTTAAGCAATATATTTTCCATACAAAGCAATTTATTCGTTTTTTTTTTGTTTATTATTGGGATAAAAATAATCGTAAAACGTTATTGAGAAACAATCCCAATTGTAATAAAAAAAAAACAGTCTTTTGAAATACAATATTTCTCACCATAATAATGATTCAAAAATAATCAATAAAAACGCAATTTGGTATGAAAAATATTAATAAGTAAACCACGGATTTTTATTTTTTTATTTACATAAATATCCATAAATAAGACACAAAAATACTGAAAATACAATACCTGTTATAATATAATAATTAATATATGAATCAAACTTCCACCTGGACTCTGTTTTTCTAATTATTTTCATAAAAATTTGCACAATGATCCGCAATCTATCAATAAATAAATTCTCGGATACTTTCGAATATTTTCGATTTATCTTTGGAATCATTTTATTCATCATTTTACTATAATTATTATGACATTTTCTACGCTGCATCTTTTCTGAGAACAGAAATCTTTGTAACACTTTAGGAAGAACCACCACCCGAAGCTGCACCAGCTGAGGGTGGTCCACCAGGTGAAGGGGCTGCTGAAGGAGAAGCGCCTCCAATTCAATACACCGGTAGTACTATGGCTTGTCATCCTTGGCTTTCGTCGATGATTAATTATGCACAGCCAGTGAAATTTCAAAGCTTTGAAGTTGCTGAAAGTATGTAAAATGTTCTTTCCTTTCTTTCATATTAACAAGTTCCATCTTTTGATAAAGTACAATCTATGCGTATCATATTATTGTTCACTACATGTTGTATATTGGCCATTATTCTGTTGTTATAGATGAATTTTATATTTTCATATCGTGCTTTTTATAATAATATCTTTAATACAAAAGAAGCAAATGAAATTAATTCATTCATGTAGAATGTTTACATTATTGATATCTGTTTTTTTTTTTTAGTGAAAGATTATCTAGAACTTTTAAATTTAATTTAAACAAATATTTTATTTTAAAAGTAACGTTAACTGAAGTATTATTTACAAATATCAATAAGCAAATTAATTAATATTAAACAGAAAATTGAACAAAGTTGATTTAGTTGAAGATGTTATTCCAAAATATTAGTATCAAAAAGAAATAGAAAATTGTACGAATAAATAACAATTTAATAGTAAAATTAACGAGAAAAGAAATTATTATACGGCTATTTCTAACAATTATATATAAATATAGGATGAATGTAAGAATTAAAAAAAGAAACATAATGAATAAAACGTCTTATAAGAAAGATTTTAATAATATTTGTTCTCGTTATTTCGAATGATTCAAGCAATTATTACAATATAATATAATAGTGAAAATGTACAACAACTATGATGTCAATGAAAATACATGCAACATACACACGTGAAAATATAAAATAATTACAATACATTTGTTACTAAAATATGTACAAAACGTTATTGCAGAAAAGAACATACATCATAATATGTCCTCATTTTCGGAGACTGCAGCACTCAATTACCTGAAAACGAATGCCGTAGAGTTTGTTAATTATAACAAACGCCAGATGAGTCGAATTTACCCGAAAGGTACGAGGGCTGATTCGTCAAATTATATGCCACAGGTAAGTTGTTAATTATAGTTACAAAAAATTCGGTATATATATATAATGACATTTATATTTATTTATGCTTATTTAGGTCTTTTGGAACGCAGGCTGTCAAATGGTGGCATTAAACTTTCAAACACCTGATCTGCCTATGCAATTAAATCAGGGGAAATTCGAGTATAACGCAACAACTGGATATTTATTGAAACCTGATTTTATGAGAAGATCAGATAAAATCTTCGATCCATTCTCTGAGGACGTAGATGGTGTTATCACAGCCCAGTGTTCTGTCCGAGTAAATTTTTGAGACAATTAAGAATTTAATTTTTTACTATACATAAATAATTATAATATGAATAATATTTTATATATCAATGACATTATTGTCTTCTTATTTTGTAATATCAGATTCGTAGTACGAATCATTAAATTCATTAAATTCTTTAAATTGGACTAAAGAATGATAAATACAATATTTTATATCTGGCATGATGTAACAAATTACAATAATTTGTCTAAGAAAATTCAAAAGAAAATCAAACTAAGAACATAAAAATATAAAATATTAATTATATTATATTATAATTAATATTAGTATTATAATAATACTTTATTGCAACATGAATAATATTTAATTAATGTTTAATATTTAATCTGTATCATTTAGTAGCAAATAAAATGAATAAATTCTTTATACTGGTTACAATTTAAATGAGACTTCAGAATGTCGTGAATTTAATAACAATTTTAACATTTAATCAATTTAAGAATAATAACATAATTTAATCATTAATGTGATTTATTCATCAGGTGATAGCAGGGCAATTCTTGTCTGACAAAAAGGTCGGCACTTATGTTGAAGTGGATATGTACGGTTTACCAGCAGACACAATTAAGAAAGAATTTAGAACACGAATGGTTCCTGGAAACGGTTTAAATCCAGTTTATAATGAGGAACCATTTCTGTTCCGAAAAGTTGTACTTCCCGACTTGGCTGTTCTCAGATTTGGTAATTTTATAATATAATTTCAATCATTATCTAAAACTCATATTGAAGAGAAAAATCAAATTTTCCATTTGTGCAGTGTAATGAAGACAAAAATCTTCTACTTGAAATAATTAAAGACATTTATTTTATTTCGTACAACAAATTGATATTATTTATCATTATTTTCATACTTTCATCTGTAGAGGTACAAAACTGTTGTTTTTAAGAATTAATTATACGCACATCTTAATTATATGGAATTAATTAATTGGGGAATTAATTATATAATGCAATTGCAAATTTATCATCGTTTTATTAAACATTTTCATTCATTCAAAGGACACGATTCTATGCTGCAACAACGGCATAAATTGACNAAAGGACACGATTCTATGCTGCAACAACGGCATAAATTGACATCTGTTATTCTCGCATAGGTGTATACGAAGAGAGTGGAAAATTGTTAGGTCAACGAATTCTACCACTGGACGGCCTTCAAGCTGGATATAGACATATTTCGTTGAAAACCGAGGCAAATTTCCCCATGGCACTGCCGATGTTGTTTTGTAACATTGAGCTAAAGATTTACGTGCCCGATGGATTCGAAGGTAATATCTTGAGCAAGTTCGCCGAACAAAAATAGAAATGTATCACGATGATTCTGATTCGAGCTTGCTTTACCCGGCTTGTAGACTTCATGGCTGCCTTGTCTGATCCGGGTGGGTTCAGCAAAGGAGCAGAGAAACAAGCCGAGACTATGAAAGGACTAGGAATCGAGCAAACCGACTCGAAGGCCGAAGCAAAGAAGAAGGAAGAGGAAAAGGCTAAAAAGGGTATATCATCGTTTTCAAGTAAATTTCATAATGATCAAAGCGGAGAACGATTGTTTAATGCTCCGTTTCAAACTGTTGCCAGAAAACGTTTTTAATTGCTCTTGAAAGTTTTATATTTATTAAGATTTAATTTAATCGGTTTGTAAAAATTTTTATGCAAATTAAAAAATATATATTTTTTCTTTTTTGTGATAAAGTAGTTGCGAGGTAATTTTGTGTGATAAACTGCAAGAATATGTGATGATGCTGCTTACAAAATATTTGTAGAAAATCTACTATAGAAATAACAATTAAGGGGACTAATTCAAAACTAAATTCAAACGTTCATTAAGATTATTTTTTTCTAATATAATCTAAATTTGAATTTACTATTACCAATTACGATCACGACGTTGGTTGAAATTAACGCAAAGCAATTAAAAAATAATAATAATCATCTTTCATTATTTCTCCAGCTTAATATCAAAATGTGAATTATTATAAATGAATTATTATTATTTCACTATATTTCGAATATATATATACGTTTCATTGTATTAATACGATATTTATCTACAATTTCCATGTTTTTAGCACTAGAACTATCAAAATGATCAAAATGACCAATTTATAATTTCATATACTTGTAACAGTTTTTAGAGAGTATGTATATAAATAGACGTATGTCGCGTTCATTAGTATATCATAATTTTTTTTCTAGTTCTTGCACTTTAATTTCTCTCCTACAAATTTTATACTTCAATCATCTAGTTCTAAATAAAAGTTAATATATGTACCTTAAAAATTGTAAAATAAGTATTTTAAAAATTGTTTTGCTTCTGTTGTTCTTCTTGAGTCTATATAACTCAAAATAAATATATAATTCAATATATTATTAAAATATACATAGTTCTGAAATATCTTGTTTTAATATTCAATATAACTTTACGATTTCGTGTATATTTCATACCTTTTATAAATAAAGTGTTGCAAGAAAAAAAAGAGAAGATGCAATTGATGAAGAAGTAAAGAGAACAATAGGGTTAAACAAATCTATTTTTACAACTTTATTCTTGCATTGCTACAATAACAATATAAATAAGCACAAAAATAAATATCATTTGTCAATTTTAAAATATAAAAAATATCTAATTTAGTATGTTTAAAGTAGTTTTACGACTATCTGAACGAATTTTCAATGGAGATGATTAAACAAAGGACGTTAATATATTTGTTATATTTAAGTTCTGTGATATATTTCTAAAATATTATTCTGTTGTAAAATTTCCAGAGGAATTTAAGCCAGAGCCAATTACTGTAGATACGCTAAAGAGAGAAAAGACGTATAAACTGGGTAAAAAGCAACTGAAGGAGTTGGATACAATGAAGAAAAAGCATTTGAAGGAACGACAGACCATGCAAAAAAATCATTGTGCTGCAATTGATAAATTGGTGAAAGGAAAGGAGTACGTAGTGTACTAAAACGTTACTTCCGCTAACTGGCAATTACTGAATTATCGCAATTAACGTCGTTATCGCACCAAATCCTAACTGGCAATGATAAATCTTGCTTTTGCAGCAAAGGCGCGTTGCTACAGGATGCGAACGTGAAAAAAGTTATAAGCGAACAAACCGCGCAATGGTCTGCCATGGTCGAACGACAACGAAAAGAGGAATGGGAGATGTTGAAGAATCATGCGGAAGCCGGCCGGGATGAATTCAAAAAATTAATCGAAATTGTACAGGCTGCGCAAGTTAAACAATTACAAGCGAAACACGACAAGTACGTAAATTCTATTTCTAGTTTCTTCTTGGTAATTTTGCTTGTTCATTTAAGTACAAAATTTTGATTTTGAAAGTATATTGCTTTGTATCCAATGATATAGTTGAAAAAGGGAGGTGATTCTGTTTCGGGAAATAAATAAAAAAGAATATTATTTTTTCTTATCAATTTAAGGCTTCGTTCTCGAGAAAATCCAAGAATTCTAGACTATACAGGAATGAATTAATCGATAGGAAGTCGATTAAAAAAAAATCGAAGTAAAAAAATATTGAATATAATTTCGTTCAATGTCTCACTTTCAAAAAAATGTTTGAACATATTAAAAAACAAACAAGTTTTATGAAAATAATTATATTCTATATCTTTCACTTATTTTTACTACTTTCTATTAATCTTTATCCAATCTAATATATTTAAGTAAACTTGATAGATTTTCAAATGCGATTTTCTTGGAAACGAAACCTTAAACGAATAAATTTTATTATTTCTTCTCGATTTATTTACAGTTACTAACTGAACATCTTTTTGTCAATTCTAAATATATAGTCATTGTTGTTAAATTTTTAAATATAATTCTATTTTATAAAATTCTTATGCAATTATTATTATTATCATTATTATTATTATATCTCATGTAAATTATTTAAAAAATTTTTTTTATCCGTCAGTGAAGAATCATCCCTTTCATATACACAGATATGATACGAATCTCTTATTATCAGCCTTACAATTAGATGATAGCAAGATTAAAAATATTCAAAGATATACAAAATTAACACGAAACAATTATTTTGTTTCGTGAAGGTAATATATTATTTATATATATTATTATAATCTTATTATTCATTATTTATATATAATATAATTGATATATAATTTATATATATAATATATAATATATAATATATAATATATAATATATAATATATAATATATATTATTTAAGATATAAAACTTAATAAAACTTATAATAATATAACTTAAATATAACATAATATAACATAATAAAACTTATAATAATATAGGAATTTTCGTAATATTTCTGGAATGATAAAAGGTAATGGTACGAAGTTGTTCCGACATCAAAATAAAGGTATAATTTGAACAGTACAGCAAAATACAAAATATTTTAGCTATATTTTAACATCAACACGTTGTTTATTTAATTTAAAATTTCTTTCACTCACATTAGACAAATTACTTGAAAATTCTTGATTATATTCATTCTAAAGCTTAGTCGATTTTTCACTTTTTCCTTACATCTTCATTCATATCGTTTCTAACACTTGAACCTCAGAATTAGTTTCTGGCAATAATCAATTGCTCGAAATTTTCTTCTTTATAATAACATTGTTTTCGGTTTCAATTGACTTCAGAGATATCAAAGACATGAACGCGAATCAAGTAAAAATATCCGTGGAGACGGCTAAAGAAGTAATGAATGACAAAGCATTGAAGACAAAAGGAGACAAGGATCGTCGACTTCGTGAAAAGAAAGAGCAGAATACGAAAAAGTTCATGCAAGAAAGGAAAACTGTGCAAATCAAACAAGGACGTGAGAAAGAGAAATTGAAAACAAATCACGAGAAACAAGTAGCAAATTTAGATGGTGATATTCAGGCGGTAACAATTCATAGTTTTATATTAAAAAATAATATTTCCTTGATTGTTGAAGAATAAGACAATCGACGACGATATATATATATATTTTTTTTTCTTTCTAAATCAAACTTTATTAGTCAATATCATATCTATTGATCATAAAACAATATATATATAATACAAATTAATATATATTTTTTCATTAATGTCAGATTTATTTTTCTTCTTAGATGATAATAATATTTAAAAATTATTACTTTGTTACAGACCATTGAAATGTATAAGAATGAAGCAATACAATTGGACATGTCGTCTAAGACAGAATTCTTTGTATAAATTACGAAGACGAAGTTTTCTACGTGAAAAAGTTTGTATTGAATTTGAAAACATATTTTCTATGGATACTTGATATTGGTATTGTTTTTAAACTTTATACAATCTTTCGATTTTTCTTTTTACGCGTTATTTCATGTGATCATAGTTTGAATTAGAATTCCTTACAGATTTGTATATAATTTGTGTATAATTTGTTTTATATTCCTTCATAAAGGATGATTATTACAGATTATACATTTTAAAATTTTGAAGTGAAATATATTTATTACATATTTATATATAATCTTTCATATTTAATATTTTTTGAAATCAGTCGTAAGTCTTTAATATTTTCTTTCCACAACTTTTATGAATACTTACTATCTAAATATTATATTTATTATAAATACGAACAGTGTTTACTTATGATTGTAAGCTTTTATGAATTTCAATAAATTATTTAAAAATCTAAAAATTATCGTAGCCATTTATTCAGAAAGACTTTTTATTTTCTTGTACAATTACGATTTAATAGATTATACTAATTATATATATAAACAACGTTCATTATGAATAACTTTTTATAATAATTTTCAATCGTCACTTTATAGCGTAATATACGTATAATGAAATGTATTGTTTCTACTTTGTAAACGTACTTACTAGAAACTTTGTGCGCAAACATAGGCTTTGTAAGAATCTGAGAGATTCGATTCGAGATAAACTTACACGTTACTTTGTTCATCAGCAACGTAGACAGGGAACACAGAGAGTAAGTTAAACAAACAACGGGAAAGTGGAGCAAACACAAAACCAATAAACTTGATCAACGATCCAATGTTTCATTGTCAGTGACTTAAGATGTTTTCTCCTTGTACTGTTCCACGTAACGTTGAACAAACGGCAACCTATAAACTCGTAAAGAGGCAATGGAACCCGCACACGCACCCACCCAATAAACTATCACGTGTTCCATAAAAGAAGTACCTAAACATCCATATTTCAAAGAGGTTGCCAATGCTGGATTAAAGTAGCCGCCAGAATAATCAAAAGCTGAAATCACCATGAAAATAGATCAAATGTATGTATATTTAACAAGCATTCATGTTGAAAAAAAAAGAGATCCAATTTAATGATTGTAATACGATGGTACAGAGCATATCTACATCTATGTGCAAAAATTTTTAGTTCTTAAATTGAGGAAAGTTGAATGTCTTTCGTGTTTGATTTGTTAAAGTGAAAGGGCTGTGGCGAGATAATTGAGAACAAATTTTTCACGAAATAAAAGAGAATAAAAGAATATTTGAGAAGATATAACAAAATGTAAAAAGAAAATATAAAATAACTTTATTTAAATATTATAAGGATTATTTTTAATCATTTTTGCGAATTTATTATTTTAAGAGTTTTTAATTAATACTAATTTAATATAGTTTTTATTTCAAATTTTCTTTCGAGAGAAGAAACAAAAGAATTGTTGAATTCATTTCTCAGCTCTAGAATGATAATAAAATAAAGAATTAAAATAAAAATAATAATATAATAAAGAATTGAATAAGTAATAATTCGAAGTACTTTAAAAGTTTATGTTGCTCAATAAAAGAATATTACGATCAATCTCCCTTTATATTCTTTCTTTTTCTTTCTTCTTTTACTATGATTTTCAGATAATTTTAAAATCGAAAAGTTTAATGGTGATATGTATTTCGATATAAAAAAAATTAAATTTAAAAGTCGAATTTGAAAAATTTATATTTATAATTTGTATATTTAAACAAAATAGCTCAAAAAGAAGTAAACAAAGGAAAAATATGTTGTAAAAATTTGGATTGATTGGACTTCTTATTAGTATAAATATAAAATAAATTGATTTGTTAAAATATTGATTACTTTGATCTGTTAGAAACATATTAAATATCTGTTAGAAACATATTAAATATAACTAAATATCTATGAACTACAAAGATAGACATGAATAAATAAAATTTACTATTTCTTTATACAATTTAAATACTCTATAATTAAAAAATTAATAAGCATAAGTTAATAAATAAAGATAAATTAATAAACAGAATTTTGAATCATAACATAAATTATAATCAAACCTGCAATAACTAAAGTCGTTCCAACAAAGGAATCAAGAACAACGCTAATCTTCGAGTTAATCTCACTTAAACCACGTGAGACTACCCTGTATATACAGGTTGCCACACATTCGGTAAATGCTCCAAATATTACAGGCACCTTAAAGATAAAAAAAAAAAGGTTCATATAATCTTAGTTATAATTTAATGTGAAAATTACGATCTTCCAATCCCATCGTTAACAGGATACCAATTTTAAAATTTTAAAAAAATTTGCAAAAATTTTTAAAAAAATTTGCAAAAATGTACTATTTTTAATCTCATGTTCTTGATTAGAGCATTGACAAGAGAAAATTATTTTTGTTATATTTTCGAACGAAAGAACTAAACCTGTTAAAAACAATTTAGGGAAGTTCGTAATTTATCATTGTCACTTACTTGTAGGTCAGTAGTACAATCTTCGAATGCTTTGTTTTTATGCGTCGAAACAATTTCGATTGCCCAAAGTAATTGAACATATCTAAAAACGGCAAGACCACCGACAAGTTCAGCCCATATTAAAAGGAAAGCATCGCGCACTGACTTTGTTCCATTGACAACGTCTTCGATGTGTGTATAGGGACAAGCACTAGCGTCTTCCCAATTCATAGACCACCAAATTGTCAGCACGAATAAATACACGCCATACATAGAAACACCCCAGTTCTCCGCAACTAAGATACGTTATGAGTAAAAACAGTGTAGAATTTATATCGAAAATATAATTCAATGTAAATCGAATTGTAATTATTACTCGATTAAAAAATGTTAGTTTGTTACAGTTGTACATGTTACGTACGAAAGAAAGAAGAAGAAAGAAATTTCAATTTAAATTACAATTTGAAAAGTTTATAAGGTCAGTCAAGCGTAGAATAATTATTTACTTAAATTGTTAAAAATTAGCGACGATAAATTCGATAAACTTACTTATTATCAACTCGAAACATGCTCCGCAAAGTTCAGCGGTAGCAATGCCTTCTAAAAATAGGGACCTTACAAATGGATCCCGTATATAATAGTTGGTATATCTTCTCAACCAATAAGCTATAAGACTTGTGAGTACAATATACAGTGTAGAAACTGCTAAAGCAATTATTGTCGCAGCCATAGCGTTAATCGAATATATACAAACTGAATGATATTATAAAATGGTAACTAAAAGAAAGAGCAATGAAATCGTGAATAAATATGTATAATGTATGTCAATGGCTGCTATATAATACAACCCATACATTACCTATGTCTTCGCAATTATAAAATTTAAATTCCATCGAGCAAATACGTTGAGAATTCGGAGAGTGAGTAAACACCATATTAAATCAAAAGAGCGTTTTAAAGATTCTGTAAGAGAAATGGAGTAAAATAGATCAGTAGACTGCCAAATAGGATGCAATTTGTTATTGATGAAAAGGACACTAAAGCAACAAATTAATTGTAATCAATTAATTAATCCTTCTATAAAGATTCAATCGTAAATTTTCTTTTTTTGGGAAGCAAAAGAAAATTCTACAAAATTATCTAACTTCCTCTTCTAGAATCACTAGAACAACCTCTATATATCATATATGCTATTATTTTTTTCACACTCCGTCGATGCACATCAGAGACACTATCGTTTCTTCATCGTCGTACAGATTTAAATTTTTAGTATTCGTCCAAAGGAATAATAATAATAGACATATAGATAACGACAAAGTATAAAGAGATGATAGTCTGCGATGTATAAGGGACGACGAAGCGTGAAGAAATGACAGTAATCTATAACGTAATGACATATGAAATGAATAATCCTCACTCATGAGTTAATAATCAATTTTAATAATTAACTTTTATTAATTTTTAATTGTCATGAGTAACGAAATATCGCATTTAACTTTTTTTGTTTCTTTATATTTATTATTACTGTTGATAAAACATGCAATATGTATATTAACATAATACCATAGAAAGTAAGTACAGTCCTTTTCATTTTCATGTTTCTACTATACTTTTATCCTCGACTATTATATTATGTATATATCGAATTACAAGAAATCGTAATAGAATTACATTCGTAATAGAAAAAATTAAGAACAATCTATCGCCATATTTTAAATGAAATCTTATGAATACGTATATTGTGTTACATGTACTTTAATCTAGAAAAATAAAATACTTAGCAAGGATATATGAAAATATAGCTAACGTATATACATTACACATTAATGTATACACAAAATTACATTACATATTATAAATATGGATACAAAAAATGCAGGTAATAGAAAGCTTAAAGCAGAACATTATGCAATAGCAAAGATTATGCAAAACAGCATTTTATAAACTATGATCTCAAGTGATTCTTGTGGAACATAAACTTACATATTTGTCATTGGATTTCATTCGCTTTTTGTCATCTCTTCCTGAATAAATATTCACTCGACACTTATAAAATCTATTTCTTGATCGCTTGCTTTCTTCCACGCAAGATTTTACTTAACTGTTATTTAAAACTACCGAGTGTAATTGAATATATTTGAGTGAATATATTGCGTGGCTTTAAATAGCAGTCCCCAAAATTATCTGGTTGGATCAACATCCACATCACGTTAGATACCGAATATTTTTCAAGCTTACGACGAAACATAAAGCAGTTAATGATTTCTCGTAAATTTATAATACAATAATATGCCACTATTATCGGTATCATTTTATAACTACTTTCCAAAAGCAATTTATTTATTTAATGTGTTCGTATCACTATTTCGATTCGTATTTCAAAAATCAAAGAAAATAGAAATTATAAATTTTTTATTTACGCTAGACAATAGAAATTTAATGCTTGCGAATTTTGTTTGTATTATAACTTTCGAAGAATAATTTGACCTGATCGATGATAAATTGTTAGTTTCATAACATTTACCTGTTTAACGTAACAATATTGAATGTAACAGTTGGTCTGCATTCTAACGAAATGAAACGGTACCCCAAGAGGAAGTACGCATTCATAAACGATCAACTAATCAGCTAGTTATATATATTACATTGTCTAAGTACTCAAGATTACAAAGTACAAGTAAAAAAAGAATTTTACAACATAATTAACACAAATATAACTGTTATAAAAACAAATAAAAATTGCAATGTATATAGTTATGATTGGATGTTTTTATTCATTTTATGAAGTATTAACTACATTTATTACATAGGTAAATGATTTCATGTTTGTTTATGAATGTTGACTAACTTTACCATTATAAAAAAGAAAGTAACAATTATTTACAAGAATCAAATGACTCTCCTTTATGCTTTTTGGCCGCTTGAGCATCATCTTGATTCTCTGTCTTTATCATTAACCTGGAAATCCGTTTCGACTTTAAGTAGGACATCGTTTCACTTGATGATCTAAAATGAAAACAATAAAATAATTATGAAAGAAGAAAATATATAATTCTTTTATATATACAAAATATCCTGCAATGAAACCGGAAAACAATTTATTCAAGAGATTATTGTACGTAAAAACAAAAATTATACATAGTAAAATATTACTAGTGAAATTTATTCATTTTGAAATTGAAATCAGTTATTTGCATTAATTTAGACTTTTTAGAAACGGAATCCTGACATGCACATAAATTTTTATAATCATATAAAAGTGCAATTAAATGATACAAAATACATGCAAAAAGAGAAGGAACAATGTTTTAAACATTAACAGTATAATACTATAAGAAATATAATACTAATATCATTAATCTAATAATTAAATATTAAATCTATGTGAAGTAAGTCTATCATATGATTTATATTAATAAATTTTCAAATATTGACAAATTTTCATAACTTTGCTTTCTACTTAGCAATAGTTATCATCTTTTTATTTACCTCGGAGTTTTAGTTTCAGTCAACATTTCTGTTGAATTGCTTTCAGATGAGCTAGAACTTGTACATGGAGAATACGGAATGATCTGGTATGTAGTTCTATTAAGTGCTTCAGTAGCTGGTTCTGTATTTTCTGTTTGATTTGGCATATTATTATTAATACGATTTTCCCCATCTAATATAGGTTTTTTCTTATCTTCAGCATCCGTTTTCACAGATTTTACATCAACATTATTTTCAGCCTTAGTTTTTAATTTTCCATCTTGAGTAGGAAAATTTACAGTTGGTATTGTTATATTTCTGTCTCCTTTTCCTGCGATCATTAATTTAATCAGTAGTTTAGATAATTCTTCCCTTTTCCTTGTTACTACTATTTCTTCAAACCAATTTTTCAATGTCTTTATTGGTAATGTGTAATCTTTAATGGAACTCTGGAATAGAAATTTATTATTGCATAATTTTTAATGCTATTTTGTTTAGCAATTTACTAATAATATAAACTCAAAAAATAAACTTACTTTAAAGAAGCTTTCTACATATTGTAATACATATAATCCGCAATCAGTAAAGTTTGATTGCTGAGGAACTTTCAACGATGCTCCTTTAATAGTATCTTTCGAAAATACTTTTTCATTTCCCATTTTTGCAACATACTCACAACTTAAGTAATCTCTTAAGGTAGCTACTACACGTGCTCTACTTGCTCCCGCAAGAGAATCAAATATTAATATGCAGGGTCTACAAAAAAGTGAAATAAAGATATAAATAAATACAATATCTTTGAGATATAATGATTTGTTTCGAAAGTATATGCAAAAACATACACTTTTATGGTCTCCTTTTCTTGCTGTATATTTTGCTCTGTTTTTAGATTTTCTGTGGTTTCCGATTCATCCTAAATTAAAAATGATTGATAATATATAGCATAGTATTTTTATANATATCTTTGAGATATAATGATTTGTTTCGAAAGTGCAAAAACATACACTTTTATGGTCTCCTTTTCTTGCTGTATATTTTGCTCTGTTTTTAGATTTTCTGTGGTTTCCGATTCATCCTAAATTAAAAATGATTGATAATATATAGCATAGTATTTTTATAATATATCATAATTTAAATTAAAACAGCATATTAGTTTGCACCGCACTTACATCATCTTCGCTATCCATCTCCATTTCTTCGTCATCACCTTCAGCTTCATCTCTTTCTGAACCATCATCACCTTGATCTATAGTTACAGTAGTTGTCATTGGCTTAAGGGTTGTACTTCCAATTGTAACTGCTTGAAGCTTTACTTCTTTTAATTTTTTGCTTTTTTGTACAGTTTTACGAACATCATTTTCGTCTGATCGTTTAGGCTGTGCAAAAACTTTACCTACCAATCCAGGGAAACAAATAATAGCCAAAAACCAATGGGCACTGCAATATTGTTATATGTAATAAATGTTATTTAAAAATATTTTTATTATGAAATATTTAATATTTTTATTATTATTATTAAGAAATTAAAAAAAAGTATTAAGGAACTAAGTACTTACTGTTCATTTATAGGAATTATAATAAAATCTTTTTCAAATATGTTGACGTTTTTCGTCCACTTTTGTACTCTTGCATGTCTCTTAGCAGCGGGTGAAAGAGGTACATTACTTTCACCTGCTTGAGCATGTGGACTTGTTAATCGCTTATAAAAATATGAACTAAATACATGAGTTCTATGTTGATCAAATTCTGGTAAAACTTCCAATGTCAAATATTTTAAATAAAAATCTATGATCACATCATTTAAAAACTGATCTTCTCCAAGACATAAATAATCTTCAGTATTAATAGCTATACCGCCTTTAGCAGGTGGTGGAGGATATACAGTTATTCTGTAAATAAAAAAATTAATATTATAACAAAATAGTAAAATAATTGTCAAAAGAAAAATTATCAAAAAAAATACAATGTTTAAAACAAAAACTGTGAAAAACAAGTCATGTTAATATTTATTTATATTAACATGTTAACATTATTAACCCTTTGCATTCCAAACTATTTTTAAANATTTAATATTATAACAAAATAGTAAAATAATTCAAAAGAAAAATTATCAAAAAAAATACAATGTTTAAAACAAAAACTGTGAAAAACAAGTCATGTTAATATTTATTTATATTAACATGTTAACATTATTAACCCTTTGCATTCCAAACTATTTTTAAATTATTTTTTTTGTTTTTTGCAATTTAAAAATATCGAATGTGATTCAACATAAGAGTTTCTGTCATAAAAACTAATGTTGATCGATATAACACCCAATATCAAAGGAGTGCAAAGGATTAAAACTAAAAATGATAATAGAAGTAGTGGTTTGAAAATCTTTCAATATTAATTATAAAAATATACAATAAAAAATATAAAATTCAATTAGAAAATTTAATTATGGTCATTAGTTATGACTATTATTAGTAAAATAAATGTCAATAAGATATGCTACAATTTCATATAAAAAAAATACATATAAATATAATTATTTATCTAATTTTATAATCAAATTTGCTTCCTACGTCTGTATACCGCCATTGACGTTTGAATTAGTTGTTGTTCCAGATTGATTTTCTTTCCTAGATAAATTTTGTAGTTTCAGCTTCTGAAAAAAGATAAGTTGTATTGTTATTGTATTATTTGATAGCAGTCTTACTTAACAACATATATCGCATACATCTTTTGGCGATGCTCGTATAAGAATATCATTTGCTTCTTTTGAGTTTAATTCTTCTAACAAACGTCTCCGTGAAAACAAAGATTTTAACACAACTTTTGATTCTTCTGATAATTTTTCTGGCAGTAAAGTTATCCGTTTATGTGTGTGATCTATAATAATATTAACATTTTTAATTCGTTTGATGTAAATTATAATATATTTTAAAGTTGATACCTTTTCCAGCAGGATCATAATATGGCCCTTTTGGATCCTGCATTCCTAATAATTCACGGATCATAGCTCCAGTATTAGTAGATGTATAAAAGAAAAGCACTGGCATAGCTTTACCAAAATGAATTAGAACTTTTACTATTTCTTGAATTTTAACTTCTAATGCTACGAAGGTTTTATCTATAACAAATATGCACAAATATTTTGATATGATAAATATAACTATAATAAATATAATTATATGTGTCGAGATAACATATAATTATGAACACATTATAATTAATAAGAAACTTACCATCTTCTAGTAAGGGTACACCAAATCTTATTCCACTTTGCGAGATTACTACTCTTTCTCGAGGAACATATTTATAAGAACCTATCCTTACTGTTCGACACAACAAAGAAGTATGTGGGGATTGAAGAGAATTATCTGAAAAATATTTTTGTTTTCTTCCGCTTTATAACATAATTAATCATGTCATATATAATGTATATAAATCTAATACGTAATTAGCCTAAATAGCAAATTTTCATAGATCGAGTCGATTTTTATGTCATACATATATGATGTTAAGCCATGAATAAACTATTTCTTCTTACTACGGAGTCGCACATATATGATATACTGAGATAATGATAAAAATTTTTTTTTGGATATCTAATAAAAAGACGATGAAGATAAAAATATATATTATTCTTATTTATTATAATACTTTTAAAACGTATATCTGAGCAGAAATCTATTTGTTTACTATATGAAATCGAGAAAAGAATATTTTATACTAATGACTATGATTTTGCAATGTATTTTAATAAACTTTATAAATAAAATCATGAAAAATAAAACAAATTAAAAGATAAAGACGTTTCTAATAATAAAACTGCTCGAGCAGAGTTAATATTAAACAGTTAAAATAAAAAAAATATATTGTAACACTAAATCAGGCATGATTTGTCATTATATGTAGATACAATCGTACACATCTTCAATTGAAAAAAATAAAACTTCGCCATCTCCATCACAGATATATGATGGTATGTCGCACATGTGGTAGCGAAAGTATTAAGTAGTATTTGTTGTATTATATTTAAAATTTAAAAATTGAAATAAAAATTTAATGAAATGGAAACATATTGTAAAGATACCTTTAATATCTTCATTCTCCATGGCATAATCAGAATTTGCATTACAAATAGAATTGTTCGTGATTACTGGTTCTTTTTCAAGAATGGTCTCCATTTCTTCAGTAAAACTATTACTATCATTTGAAAATATATTATTACTAGAGCCATCCGATTTTTTAATTTTGCCTTCATCCTCTTCATCAGATGATATTGTCAAACATTCTGAATAAGAAATATCACGTATGAGATGTCTGCTTATGTTGTAAAACATTTAAAAGAATTTGCTTTAAAATCTTCGTTGTATATAAACATTTTAAACAATTGCATTAATAAAAATTATTCAATTTGATATAAGGAAGTACAATAATGGAAATAATATTTTCTTAAAGGCGATTCGTTTTATATTTTTCAAAATTATTATTGTTTTCATCTTAAGCAAGCAATAAAAAATTATTTATTTAAATAAAAAAAATATTTAAAATGTAAACTAATATTTTTAATTTTGATGTCTGAAATATTAATTTTATTTATATGATTTATAGTAATAATATGTATGATATATATTGTAAATAATATATAATATATAAATGATATATAATGACATGCATTACTATTGTATGAATAAATTAAGAATATTTACATCTGATAGAAGAAGATATAGTTAGTCACGAAATTATTCATGATCTTCATATATCTGATGAAAAATTATCGATATTTTAAACTATTTTAATTTCGTGAAAAATAATAATAATATAATAAATAATAAATAAAAATCCAAATATAATATAAAATAATAAATAATAATCCAATTTCAATCCAATCATTTTAAAGTACAGAGGTCTATTTTGACAATCTTAAGTTCGTTCTCTTTCAAAGATGTTTTTACATGATGCAACAGGTAAGGATACTTCTGTTCTCTCTCTCANAATCGTATAATAATCCAATTTCAATCCAATCATTTTAAAGTACAGAGGTCTATTTTGACAATCTTAAGTTCGTTCTCTTTCAAAGATGTTTTTACATGATGCAACAGGTAAGGATACTTCTGTTCTCTCTCTCAAAGTTCAAACATCTCTAAATCATGGATCTGTTTATGAAAAAAAAATTTTCATAAACAGATCCATCTCTTAAAACTTGCTCTCCTATTCTTTTTCTCCATTTTATTGAATTTTGAACTACGACTTTTTGCTATAATTCTTTAATATTTCAAATCTTTAAAATCAACGTTTAGACGACAGTTTGAACTTTTATCATTTTTTGAAACAAAAGCATATTTACTTTCCTACCCACTGATAATATAAAAACATCAAACGAATAGTCAAAGTAGAAGCGTTGCATTTTAAAATGAAAATCTATACATTTCAATGCATTTTACACATAGTACATGATGTAATGAAAAAAAAGAACATATCTAGCAAAAAATATCGATGTAAAAAAAATTTGTAAAAAATAATCTTAAAAGAAAAATTATTCTACGTATAATATTCGCCTTCTAGAATTATTCATACATTGTATAAGATATTTCCCATATCATTAAAAATAAAGGGACATGTATTTTGATATTTGGATGGGATATACTATATACGTATACACAGTATGTATATTATGTATATTATGTATACTATGTATACACAGTATATACAGTATACATTAGTACACAATATATATGTATGTATTTGACAAAGCTGTCGAAGTAAATCCAGAATTTTTTCAAGCTTCCTACAGATAAGACATAGGTAGGATAAACATAAATAAAGCAATAAAAGGTCATCTAACGATGAAGTATCGATCAGTCGGCAATTGAGATTTGTTCAACCATGAACTAGAGAAGAATTGGATCGGAAAGCAACAATAGTTGAATCGCTTTCAGAAATCATTGCATGGTTTGGTTACAAGAAGGCACAAGTTTACACGGTATGTAAGAAACTCACACGTCAAATCACAGGAAACATTCTGATTGTAAAGAAATATAGAATTCATGGAAATACTAAACACATGGAAACATGGAAACATTGAATTTGACAAAAGAAATGGATGTTGCAAAATCAACAACTAATTGTTTGAGGACCTATCGAAGATTATTGGAAGAAATAAAAATTTTTGTTAAGGATTAAATTGTTTATCGAACATTAATCAAAACGTTTTCGTTTAAGAAAATATTGATAACCTTGGGCAAAATAATCTTTCTATTATCATATTTCCTTTTGAAAAATTGAGTTACTTTCTGTTATATTTAAATATAACGAAGATGTTCAAGCATGTTTTAAATTTTCTATTTTATATATCTATTATATAAACTTTTGCTGGATAATATTATATTTTTAAATAAAATCATATAAATTATTTTTTCTACCTGGCTCTTTGTGAATAGGCCTTGGTCTTGAAACACCTCTTCCTCTTCCTCTTCCACGTTTATAGACGGATCCATCTCGCTCTAATTTTTCTAATTTTGAGGATGAATTACGTTCATTATTTTTCTTATAAAAAGTCTGAAAACATTAAAATAATAAATTAAAATATAAATTTTTAATTTATATTATAAATATTAATTTATATTATGAGTTATATTTGTATCAAAATATTTATATTAATTTTGAACACATTTTATTATAAGAATTTCAAAATATATTCGCTGTTCTATATCTGTAGTAGAATATTGATTTTTTATAAATTTATAATTCTTACATCAACAGAAAGCATTGTTTCTTTCTTTTCTTGCATACCCATAGTCATTGGTATAGATTTTACATCTTTGGGTAATTTTCTTTTACATCGTAGACACCGATTAAAGTCAATAGAACTGATACCACAATGGGAACAAACAGCTAACATTCCTTCAATGTATATAGGTTCCTGTAAAAATATATAACAAATAAATACAGAGCATAAAATATACGTTTATTAAATATTTTTATTATATATAAAATAAATATAATTCTGTATATATGTTGCTATATCGTAAATATATTGCAATATCGTAAACGTGAAATTATTACAATTTGTAAAAAAAATTAAATACTTAATATGTGCATTGTATTTATGATTTAATATTCTAGTTTTCTTCATTGTTTCTTAATTGTTTTAATTAATGTAAATGAAATAATTAGTACAATTTAATTAAAAATTATTTCCATCAAATAATTTCAAGATAATTCTATTTGACTTTTATATGTATATTTTATAATGTAATATATTATAATGTATGTATTTTATAATGTATATAATTTAATAAAATAATAAAAATTTAAATATTGCAAAAAATAATTTGAAATATAAATACATATGTATTATTATATATATTGTTTAAAACATATTGAATAACAAATTCTTTTTCCTGTTTATACCTCTAAAGTTTTGAAGTACATTTCAAAAATACTCAATTGATTTTATTAAATTAAAAAAAAAAATTATAAATCAAGATATAAAAATACAAAATATAAATATGAAAAATCAAATTTTTTATTTATTATCAGAGATAAATACATAAACTAATAAAAGGATTACAACTTACCTCATTTTGTTGTACAGGATTACTATTCTCATCTGGTGAACTGAAATATTCAATATAATATTTGAAAATATTTTAAGCTTATATGTACATTTCAATTAGAATTATAAAAATCACCTATGAGAATTGTCTAAATTGGTATTTGCACTATCTTGAGAACTATCATTTTCACTCATATCATATGATGCTGCACCAGGTCCAGCTTCTACAATATAATTTATACCCAAAGTAGGATCAGAAACTAAAGAGACACTTGTTTTTCCACAAAATACAATATTTGCCTAAACATATAAATAGTTTTTAATTATTTTATTAATAATTTGCATGAAATATTCTATAATTAAAACTATTTAAATACCTGTTCCAGTAAATCTTGAACTGTACAATCTTCATTAGGTATGTCAAATGTAATTAATCTTTGTTCGCCGTTAGAAAGCATAACTAACATTTTTGCAGTATTTCCTTGTATTTGATGTTGAACTTTAGTATTTGTTGGATTATGAATAACTTTTTCAAGATAAGCAATACTTTCAGTTGAACCATTTTCTGAATCAGCTTGTAAAGAAAAACTTTGTTGATTTGTTGGAGCTTTTTCATTGAGTGATTCCAGAGATTCGACATCCATAGTATTACGTACAGTTTGAGATGGAGGAGATAATGGCGATTCATATTGAGATTTTTGTAAATTAGTCTGTTTTTGAAATTGTAACTGTGATGATGAAGACATTTGTTTCTGCTGTGTTGAATTTACAGTTGTTTGTTGCCGTGGATTATTTAATGAATTTTGCACTGATTGTGAAGCAACATTTGATAATCTTTGCATATTATTTCCTTGCAATCTTTGATCATTTTGCACTTGTCTTTGATTTTGCATTTGTTTTAATCTTATTTGTTCCATTTTAGATTGTTGCACTTTTAATGGATTTTTTGACAAGGTAGGAGCTTGCGGTTTAGTGTAAACTGTGTTCAATGGAGAATGTATTTGTGTAGAAATTTGTGTCACATTCTGCCCAATGGGACTAATTGTTTTATTACAAAATGCCGTAGGTGGTCTAATAGACGCATTAGCGTTTGATATTTGAGTTCCAATATTATTTGTTACATTCACCCTATCGATAGATGATGTTCCTATTTGTACACTATTTGTAGATAATCGATTTCTGTTTGGGTATGATCTAAGTGGTTTTCTTTTTACAAGTTCAGTATTTGATGATAATTCACAAGATCCATGTAAAAGATTCTAAAAATATATAACTGTTATTCTATTTTATACGTTAATAACAAAACTATTCTGACTATTTACACTTACTTGTGAGGAAGTATTATTTTGATTTTCATTTAAATTGGCAGTTTGGATTTTATCTGATATCAGTGTACTCTGTTTTGAAACTGCATTTACACTGATACTATTTTCTTGCATTTTTATCCATTGTATTTGTTGTCCATCATTATTACAGCTCAAAAATGTTTCAGAACCTAAATAAAAAAACAATATTTTTATTTGATACAATAAATTTTCGAATGTAACTCATTACAAAAATATTATGTAATTTTATTAAATTTACCTTTATTACCCACAATGTTTACAATGTTCCCACCTATAGAATTATCATTCACTGTTGTAGTTTTTAATACACCTTGAGGTGAAGTTAATTCATTCGTATTTGTTTTGATTATAAAAACGTTTTGTCTGAAAGTATAAATATATCATTTCAATAAGTTGAAATATATGAAAATAGTGCAAACTACTCTCTGATTGATTCATTAATACACATTTATAAATCAACTAAATTTATTTCTGATGAATATTTGTACCACATAAATAAATTGTAATTAAAAATATGTTTTTATCTTTAACTAACACAACAAAATTTTTATAAAATTTTTTTCTTAATCATGAAAAGTATAACATGTTAATTACATATTTAACAATGAAATCAATTTATAAAAATATATATTTACAAATGAAAAACATGAGGAAAAAAGAGTGCATTGGTATATTTTTATGCATTCTATAAAATTAATCAATTTTTAATATTTATTTTAATAAAATCTTCACCATAAAATTGTAATAATATTTTAAATGGATTACATAAATCAAAGATACTTTTTAATATGTTTGTATTATAAATAGTTGCATACAAATTTTTTAAAATGAATAATATTATAGTTAGTGTGGTATAAATAATATAGTATAAATAATGAAGAATTAATTGTAGAATTTATAAAATCAATAAATGCTTATAAGTCATTAGAAAAATCGAAGGAAAATAAATTAAAAAATGTAAAAAATTTATACATAATACAATTATTTATGTACATAAATATATAGAAAAATAGTTAAAAAATAAAGTTTAAAAACATATTATATTATTGTTATTATTTTCAAATATTTGATTTATTAGTGTACATTATACCTTATATTTAAAAATGATTCATTCTTTCATAATTATACATTCCTATTATATTAAATGATTATAACCATATGACATTGCATAATTTTAGTAAAGTATTAATGTATTTGATATTCAATGAATGAATGAAATAATTACACTTACACTTGTTTGTTGTGATACTTTATAAAATGAATAATGGAACTGACACGATATGCCCAGATTTCACATGCTCACATAAATTTGATTGCCCAAATACAATATTTCATCATTAGATCAGTTTAAAAGTTTATTAATTATAAAACTTCTTTGAGGCACACGTGTACAATATACTGAAGTAATATATTCTAAATTTATTTTTCAGTGTAACAAGTAAATAATGCATTATTATCCTTAATAATTTTATTAACAGACGCATATTTGTCACAGTATTAAGATTCTATATTTCTATGTATATAATTAGAAGACAACCTTAAGAAGTTTTTATTAATGGACTGTATTTCTATGTAAAACATCTACTGTATTTCTATCTAATACATCAATGAAGACATAATTGTCTATTATAATTACAAATTTAAATGCTGATAAAATTTAAGTTTCTTTTTAAATACATTATATGCATGAAATTATATAAATCTATTTACAATTTGAATATAATTGCATTATATTTGTATATAATTTAAAAAATTTATTAAAAATATTAAATTGGAATCACATTACATATTATGAAACATATTTTCACAATGCAAAAATAGATAAATATTTTTTATAGTTTAATAACATGCTGCTATTTAGTTTTCATAATCAGCACTATATACCAATACCCCCTTTATTTTCCTCGAGTATCTAATAATTCTTATATGTATATATATATATATATATATATATATATATATATATATATATATATATATACACACACAACACTAAAAACAGGAAAATATCACACTGCTACTTTAATAATTGGATTAAAATAATGCATGCGCACAAATTACCCTCGATCCAATTGTGCTGCAGAAATTTGACTCCCTAAATTAATTTGCTGTGAAAATATCGCTTGCCCACTGTTTTGTGATGCAGTGGTATAAGTCAAAAATTGCTGAGAACCATTACCACCATTATTTATGTTTTCAACAACTAATTGTACACTTTGTCCTTCTACAGAGCAAATTCTCTGTACGTCTTCAAGTGTTAATGTACCACTGGCATTGGTCACAAAATTATAATATTGTGCCATAGTATTTCAGACTTAAATACTTGCAAATATGATCTTTTGTCAACCAATGTAGATCAAAATCAACGTAAATCAATATCTACTATACCAAATTACACCCATCCATTAGTATCATATCTGTAGAACGTTGAATTAGTATCTGCGCAATAAACCTATTAAAAGTAATTTAAGATTACTTGTGTTTTATTAAAAAAAAGATGATAAAAATATATGAAAAAATCTTTAAAATCTAAATGAAATTACTACTAAAACAGATTAAATTAATATTTAGTTAATGTTTAGTGTATATATATATACATATATGTATATATATAGTATATATATATAGTATATATACATACATATATGTATATATATAGTATATATATAGTATATATACATACATATATGTATATATATAGTATATATATAGTATATATACATACATACATATATATATATATATATATATATATATATATATGTTTTGAATGTATATTTCTATATGTTTTGTTTTAAATATTTAAATTTATATTAATTGATTTATTTAAATTATCATTTATAATTAAAACTAAAAAATAATTACATTACATAAAAATAGTACATGTTTTATCTATGTTAAAAAATTATATATATTAGTTAAATAAGAATATGAATATAATTTGAATTAAACGTAATTTATCCTCAAATTGAATGAATTTGTTTCTAAAATTAATTAGTATTTTATATTTATTTCATAAAATATTTATTTTTTAATTTAATTTCATGTATATTATAATAAATGCTTGAAGTAGCTATATTACAAACTAAAACAAGATCTTACTAAATTGCAAAATATTAAGAAATATTACGAAATACAAGAAGCATTAAAATATTTCATTTTATTTATATATTATTATTATTTATACTAGACATAAAGTAAAGAGTTGAACTTCTTAAGTAGTCTCCTACGTATAATGTTTCTAAATATTGCAAAAACAAGTAATCTTAAAACCATTTTAAATCACATAATTGAAAATTAAATCTAAACATAAATTTCCATAATTTGAATTTTATACATAATTAAAATATTTAAAAATTGTTGTACAACATGTGCTTCAAAGATTTATAAAATTTGATGAAAACTTTTCAATAAAAAACTATAGTAAGTTTCTTGTAAAGTATATAAGTTCTGATAAATCTTATAGACAAAAGCATTCTTCTAAATTATAGCATGCAAAATTTTAAACAAGAGAATTTGTATAATTTTATAATTATCTAATAGGATAAATGGGCAAATTTATATAAATAATAAGTTACATATTTTGCTGTATTATATAATGCAATGTTTCATAATAAACTTTGATTTATTTTATTTATTTTATATTGAGAGATACGTCCCATTATGATACATGTAATACGTATTCTCATATAAATGAAAATAGTTTAATAAAAATATACACATTAAATGTATATATTAATACGTATATATATATATATATTAAGAACATGATTGATGTGTTATTAAGAATATGATTAATATGTTAATAAAATTATGATTAGTCCATCAATGAAAGAAGATATTAAAATATAATGAATTATAGACTCTAAAATATAGTAATATATAATAATGTATAGTACAGCATAATAAAAAATTAATAATATTTAATAGTTTAAACTACAATTAAAAATTTTATAATTTTATTTATATAACAGCTTATTTGTTATTATAATTGCTTTTTGTTATAAAATATTTATATATACTTTCTGTTAACAGCAATATAATGCATTATGTATTCAATATTATAAATAATTGAAATATTCTGTTGATAATAAACTTGTTTTTAATGAATATTCTTAAAGAATTCATAGAATTCATATTAATTTAATAGTTTATATTTAAAGATACATATATAAGATCATATAATACTCATAAAAAAAAAGAAACAAAATGATACACAAAAGACCATAAGAAAAATATTTGTTGTAAATTGTAGCAACATTATAATAAGAACATGTTTTTCAAGATATTTTATTGTTATCAGTTTGTAAACAATCAATAAAATTCTAATTATTTAATATAATAAAAATATGAATTAGATATATATTTCAATCATATCTGTCAAGAAATTATCAGTAAATTTAAATACAAATATGTTAGAATTCAGATGAGAATATCTCTAATAAATTATTGAGATTTTACAATACATGTGATATAAATTGGTAAATAAAATAATATACTGTAATATAATGTATAAATATAAAATTATCTTTATTATCGAATTATGTGAAATTATTTTAATTATTCTTAATATTATTTCTAATATTATTATGATCCTATTATTTGTAAATACAAAATGAAGATTTGAAATAACACCTCAAAAACGAGAAATATTTGATTTCAGAGAATCATAACCTAGAAAATGAAGAAACGAATCGATTTGAATTTCATGTTTGTTAAAAAATTAAAACTATAAAATAAAAATAAATACGTACATTAGCAATACACATATTATCATGTATTATAAAATATATTTGTAATTCAACATTGAAACGTGCGAAGGTAAATGATGGTATTTAAGAATTTTATCATAACCTTATTTCAACTGTTCTAAGTAAAAATTATGATGAAATAATAATAAGAATGTTTATATTTTGCTGTGCTATAAACGAGTTTTATTGTCAATTTCATATGAAAAAGATGCGGAATTATCGACTTGAATATGAACCGACGTCTAGTGCACACGTTATAAATTTTTTATTAAATTGACAAGCGTGATACTTACAGTCGTTTGTGTAAGAAGAAATAAATACACAATCTCGAATTCAGCAGTAACAAATATTTTTTAGATCGTATTCTAATTATTTCGTTATGACTCGCGCAAGTAAATAACAATTCCAATTCGCCATTTTACGTTACCGTTTACGTGAAAGAATCGCAAAGCAACCGATAGACCGCAAAGATTACGCCACTGCGTCACTGAAGTAGAATTTCCGGCTCCGGTTTTCTAAGACATTAATGGCGCGAAATTTGATATGTCAAGCTGACGAGTTTTTACAAAATGTATATTTATAACAAATGTGTGTTTAATTTATATTTATTATTTAATAATACAGTCGTTATATTATTAGAATTTTACTTGTTCACACATGTAACTAAACTTAGCAATGTAGCTAATAATGTAATTCTGAAGAGTTTTTAATGAAATTTTCTCAAATATTTAAAATTAATTTTATGTTATAATATTTACCGATAAATAAACGATTTTAATATATCTACGAAACGAAGATTAATAATATCTCTAAGAAGCCAGTTATAAAATACAATTATAAATATATGATGAATATATTATTTTCAAATTTGTGATGAAATCAGAAAGTTTATATATGTACGGATGGGTTACTGGAAATTTTAAAATTCTTCCTAAAACCCAAAAATTTTGAGAATTCGAAATTTTGTACTTTTCTCATGGTTTGAAAGTCTCGAAACTCTGATAAAGAAAGTATGAAATTAATGAATAAAAAATCATTTGCATTATAAATAAAGAATGTTTGATGATTCATGTTTATTTAGTGAGAGCTTTGCAAACATTCGATGATTGTTTTTCTGAATACAAAAATGTGCGATCAATCTGAAATAATAATGTAAAGTATTCAAATCTAAAGAATTTATCAAAAAATTGCATTGTCAAAAGTATACTCCAAAAAACTTTTCAGTACATCCGGTAATATAACTGATAAAAAAAAAGTAGATTAAGAAGAGTTTAGAAGCGTTCTCAAATAAGAATTTAGATTCGTAGTATTTTTGTACGTTATGTTCTTCTTTTTGGTTTAACTGAGTCCAATAAAAATATATATAAAAGTGCTAATTTTAATTATTAAAACAAAAAATTCCTCTTACAAAATAAAATCAGCATTTTAAATACTTGCAAAGTTTCAAATTCGAGTTTCGAGCATTTAAAAATTAGTTTCTAACTCATCTTTATTATTATATGTACTATATATAAATATAATTAGAAAATTATCAATTACATTTTTATAATTATGAAGTTTTACATATTAATATTTATAACTTAAAAGCATAATAAATTTATTTAAATTATACATTTTTATTAAATTAAAATTTTACATTTTATATAAGTTACCAGATTTGTTTTAGTCATATTTGTCTAATTCAGAATAGTAATATTACTTATGTAAATATTTAATTTATTCAAAATGATTACAAATTGTGTGTCAAATTTGAAGAATTAAATCTAATATTCAGTCATATGTTCAATGTCTTTCCTATATTTAATAGTTGTTCTATGTTCACTACTACTAACATTATCACGCAATATGGGAATTATTCTTTGTCCACTTCGTTGTAACATATAAAAATTGAATGGAAAAAAATTTTGAATTGTAGGTGTTGTTCCTTTTTTACTATCGAAAAGAGGAAGTTGATTCCGTGTATTATTTTCAATTATAGTATAACAATATGCCAATTGATACATTCGGGTAATTTCTGCAAAACTATGCATAATTTCAGGATCACAGGCTTTCAATGGATTTAATTTACAAGTTATAATTTTTGCTAAATCCAACTCCTGTAAATGTAACATATCTGAAAAATAAATAAATAATAATTATATTGTGTTAATAAAATTAAAAAAAACAATGTATATTATTTAATTAAAAAAATATACTTACACTTCTTTGTATCAGAATAATCATTATGTCTTTTAGTAATTATAAGGAACAATGCTTGACAGATAGAATAAAATACACTATGTTCTTTATTTTCATCCATTATATAATTTGAATGATCTTGCATATTAATATAATCATGTATCCATTTGGATATTTTTAATTGGACAGCTTTTACTAACCTAATAAAAATAAAAATATATAAAAACGTTTTTATATTATAAATGTAATATAATATCAAAAGTATACCCAGTTGTAACAAATTTTGCTGTAACCAGTAAACTAGCAATATATGCTATGGATGACTGTCGTACAATAGAAGGTACATTAGGATCGGATGCCTTTCGCCATAACCAATCTATAAAAGCCTCCACAACAGCAGTTTTAAAACTACAAATATAGAATATAATATACTGCACATATTGACTTGCATGAGTGGGTAATATTATTGTTTCAAATATTTTCAATAGATCAAAATAAAGACTTTTTAAACATTCTACTTGCAAAACTTTTTTAATAAAACAAAAGTTATGCATATATTTTAGAATCAGTTCCATACACACATCCAACTTATGAGCTATTGGATGTATTTTATCTGTTTCTGTTATATTATTTTCTTCAACATTATTCTCATTACCAAGGGTACTGTTACATTCACTATTATCATCCATTAAGTCTTCCTCTTCGTTATCTATCTCTAACTGTGGTATATTTACATCTAATACCATTAACCTATTACAAATAAAAATAGCTTACAACAAAGAATTTATTTTTTATCCTAAAATGATAAAATTAAATTATAGCGTTATATTACCTATTAATAATTAGAGATAGAATATCAAATCGCAAATGTGGTGCATATTCTAATATTTGAATTAATGCATAAATATAAACTTCATGTGTATGACTTCCATGAATGAAATATGGAAATCTTGCACCAAGAGATTGTAATAAAAGTTCGCTTGACCTAAAATATATTTTTATACAATTAATTATATTCTTTAGTCTTATTGATATTATACACATATTATTTGCAAAAAATATTTTATAAATGTAAATATAAACATATATAAAATATTCTTACATTGGCACAACTTTTAAAACTTTTTGGAGAACATTATGTATATGATTTAACCTCTGAATATCTTTGCTTACTCCAATTTTCCACTCAGTACCATCATCTTCATCTATTGAAAATAAAAATATTAATTATAATTCAATTTACAAGACTCAGTTATATACAATAAAATATACCTGGTTTAAACTGTTCAACTAAATTGTCTATAGCATTTTTAGCATAATGAATTTGCATACAAATTAAATCTTCAATAAATACTTTATAAGCAGATGTTACTTCTAAAGAGCGGTTTGTCCATTTTATTTGTAGGAGTGTTTCCACAAGTACTTTATGAACAGGGCCAAGTAATGACATACATTGTCTTACATTTGATAAAAACTCTATTAAATCTGCATCCTAAAAATAATAAAAACAAAATAGAAATTCAATAAAATTGAGTTATCTTGGATTAAGATAAAACTATGATAGAAATGATACCAATTATTATTAAATACCTTTATATCTGAATTTCGTAAAATATATATTAAATCTTCATATTCTTTTGTTCCATTACCAGCTTCAAAATTAAAGAGAATATTTTTGAGATTTTTTGGAAGTTTCAAATATACTCTATTAGACTGTCTAATAAATTGTGATCTAATTCCAGGATTTTTTAGAAGTGATGAAACACTACTAACTCTTGAAGACACAACTGACATCTGTTAAAAAATGATATTATATATTCATTTTTAAAGACAATTCGTTTAAATTATTAAAAAAATTTTAAATTATAAAACACATTATTAAAACTGTTAAAATAAATGCTAATACTCAATTTTTATTATAACTGTCAAGCACATGTGTGCAAAAAAGTATGGAGGTTATAATATATGCAATGGAAATTTTAGATAGTACTTACTTTTACAACTAAATTTATAATCTTTTAATAAAACAATATTTTCAATAATTTCAAGTCATATATTTTACATTTTGAACTTGTATTTCTATACAAATATCACCAAATGCTTTCCCATGTGTTTCCCTGCTATACATGTGTTTCCTCTAACCGGAAAATAGCTTCCGAATACATCCAGATCTATGTTATCGACTTATTCTATCGATGGATGTTTCGATGAATCGAAAATCTTTGAAATATTTCAATTTCAAAAAAATAAAACTAGAAATCTTAAATTTTTTTTCTTTGTAAAGTTTTACAGTTTTATTAAACATTTCGAAATATATGACAAAATTTTTGAACTTCAATCTTCTTTTTTATATTTCTAAGGTATAAAAATATTTTAATATTAAACAAAATTTTTAGTTTTTTTTTTTTGTTAAAAATGGGAAAACTTTTAAAAAACATTTAGAATTTCTTAACAGCTTACAACTTACTAGGTACATAATATTACCAAAGACAATTCAGATAATTTTAATTTTTTTAAATTTTAATTTTGTTTAAATTTTTTTGTATTTTATTAATTTCTAATAAATGCATTTTATTAATTTCTAATACAGAATTTAACATATATATTTGCATCTTAAACAGAAAAATAGAAAGAATTTTATAGTTTTTATTAATTAATAAAGCTAAAAGAAATTCTTTAAATTTTTATGAAATTTTAGGAAATTCAATTTTTTACAATTTTTGTAAATATTTTAATTATTTTGTTAAAAAATTTATAATTCTTAACATAGAATAATAATAAATACAATATTAATATCATACATTTAAGTATATTTAAATATAATAAATTATTATGTAAATTTAAATACAAAGAAAATTCTTATTTATTCCTGCAATGTTTTATTGTTTTAGTCAAAATTTAAAAAAATTTAACAATTTTTAAATTTAAAAGAAAATTTATACTTAGTATTATATAGTATAATATTATATTATATATAATTCTCAAACAATTTAATGTTTAATGTAACTAACTAAACTATGTAATGTAACTGACTAAACTAATCAAATTATTTATGTTAAAATCTTATACTAACATATCATTGACTAAAGTCACATCATTGACTAACTTCAGTCAGTGCTGATAGCATTGAATAAAGATAGAAGATAGATTCATGTTTAATTTATTCTGTTTATGTTCAATTTATTCTAAACAAATTAAGTTTATTAAATTTTAACTTAAAGATTTAATACCATTTAATAAAACCAAGATTTAAAAATAAAATTATAGATATAATTTTTTATGTTTTATAGACAAGAAGAATTTAAAGACGTAGTATTTTTGTAAAAATTGAAAAGAATCAAAGAAAGAAAATTTTTATTTTTTCTCTTTTTGTTAATTTGTTTTATTAATTTTTTCTTAATTTATGCGATATATTTTTATACGAAACTTAGTATATACTCAGAATGCATTAAAATTGAAAAATATTAAAATATAATAATAACACGTTTTGCGCGAAGTCATCATGCGCAAATTGCAAAAATTAAGATTTTAAAAACATTTTTATAATACCAAAAGGTTGGTATATAACATTTGGTTATATTTACATTATAACCCAATTAATTGACATATTAATTTACAAATGTGACACAATAAACTATGCGATTGATACATATACTATTAAAAGAAATATGATACATATACTATTGTTTGCAATATGTGCAGCAGTGAAAAATAATTCATCATCATAAAATGATCACAAGCATTGCAATATTCTATAATCTATAAAAACATCGTATTAAATAATAATTACTACAACAAAGTGAAAACAACTGATAATTCGTCGCAATTTTTATCTTTATTAATCTTTCTTATCGTATGATTGAAATAACTAAAGCAAAGATCAACTGTTGGTTAAGAGGAATAAAAAGTAATTGTCAGTGTAAAACTTCCTCAGCTGTTTATTATTTTATTGCTAAATGGAGAGACATACTACTACTATATAATTAACTTATTCATTTTATCTTACGCTGTTATAATATTATAATTATAATAATTATATTACAAAAATAAATATCTCTAAGATATTTCCAAGCATTAGTTCTTATTTTTTGATCTCTTTAAACTTCTTGTGCTTGACGTTTTTAATAATAAAAAATGTTGAAACATAAAGTAAATAAAAAAAGAAATAATTTTTACGTTAAAAATCTTGTGTGTGGACTAGCAGCATCTATAACTACTAATTATTTTATTATAGAAATAGGATATTTGTAATCTAAGTTCATAATGTCGCAATGCCTTCTAAATATTTTTGAAATGGAAGTTGTTACATATCCGAATATCTTACTATATTTTTAAGATGTATATAACGTCTGTTTAATTCAGTTTATAAAATATTTAGATTTAAAGTATACTTAAATCTAAAATAGACTTCTTTGAGACGTTATATACTACTTTGGGAATTGTACAATTTCGTTCAAAATATAATATAATGTAATATAATATAATACAACAATACAATAAAGTTTCTGTACGTTATTTAAATCACTTAAATCATGTCAAGAATCAAAGCACATATTCTGGTAACTCTTTTTGTTGTTCCAGCAATGTAGTTATAGCTTCGTCTATATTTTCTGGTAAATGATCCAGTAACATTCGCGGCATCACAAGTAATTCTGTAAATTCTTCTGGATGTGCCCATCGCATCTCAAATTTCTTTTTTTCTTTGCTTTGTTTCTTGCTGTAAGAAAAAACATAATGCGGCTTGTCATTCCGCACTTCTGAAATATTCTTCGATTTTGCACAAGATTAATAAATGACTAATATTATATGAATTTTTGTATAGAAAATAAATAATTGACAAAATATGAAATAAATAGCAGACCTTTCGTTTTCTGAGCTTCCAGGACTGAAATATTCTTCGATTTTGCACAAGATTAATAAATGACTAATATTATATGAATTTTTGTATAGAAAATAAATAATTGACAAAATATGAAATAAATAGCAGACCTTTCGTTTTCTGAGCTTCCAGGTTTGCATCTGACTATGTGAAGAATTCTACCGCCTGTATATAATCTTACTTTAGAATATCTTCTTTTCGTAATATCTTTCTCATATATTCTATTCTCCTATGATATAAATCTTTTTTCAGTATAATATTATTGCATCTGACTATGTGAAGAATTCTACCGCCTGTATATAATCTTACTTTAGAATATCTTCTTTTCGTAATATCTTTCTCATATATTCTATTCTCCTATGATATAAATCTTTTTTCAGTATAATATTATAAAATAAATTAAATAACAAAAAACAAATGAAATGAAATAATATAATTAAATATATTAAAATAATTTATCAACACACACATACGTACCTCTATTGAATTTAAGTCTCGATTGTTAAGTAAAGGTGTTTCTCCCGATACAGTGTTAATTATATTGATGTTCCATGTTTTTTCAAGGTCTTTCTCAGGAATGCCGAATAACATATAACCAAGTCCGTTTAACATTACTCTATACTAAAAAAAATAATATTTAGTATCATGCATTTATTGTGAGGATGTAATGTGTATTTATTATATAATATTTAATTTAATTTATTTAATTTACAAAAGACTTAAAAAATTTTAAATAACATTACTCTATACTAAAAAAAATAATATTTAGTATCATGCATTTATTGTGAGGATGTAATGTGTATTTATTATATAATATTTAATTTAATTTATTTAATTTACAAAAGACTTAAAAAATTTTAAATAACTGATTTTATTACATAAATTGATAGAATTTTTAAGTTTTTTTTGTAAATATTGATTTTTTTAATCGTAGAACGTCAGATATACATCTTTAAATTTTAACTTTTAACGAATGAATGCTTTGACAGAAGAAGATGTTAAGAAATGGCCATTTTTGGCATTGTTCGAAAATTAAAAATTCGTGAAATATCTTTTAATATTTTGGATATATTTATATCCAATTATCAATACCATCAGGTGTATTTATAATGTATTAGTTGTTTATAANTTTTTTTGTAAATATTGATTTTTTTAATCGTAGAACGTCAGATATACATCTTTAAATTTTAACTTTTAACGAATGAATGCTTTGACAGAAGAAGATGTTAAGAAATGGCCATTTTTGGCATTGTTCGAAAATTAAAAATTCGTGAAATATCTTTTAATATTTTGGATATATTTATATCCAATTATCAATACCATCAGGTGTATTTATAATGTATTAGTTGTTTATAATGTTTAATAGATTATGTAATCTATATAAGATAATATGGTAGAGTAATAATTATAATGCGACCTAATAACATTATAAATAAAATTTCTTTAAAATATACTTAACTCTAAATAATATATTTTCTGTTACTAGTTTTATTTAAACATTTGTTCGCTAAAAATGTATTTTCTACTACAAAACAAAATCCCTCTTAGGATAAAAATCTACTGCTAAAATATACTAAAGGCATATACTAAAGGGACACATTTTTATAAAACGTTCTGTTTTCATTTAATTTCTTATTTTCTAATTATCATAATATAATATAAAATTATCATAATATAAAATTAGTAATTTGTTCATAGTTAAGACCAGAGATTCTAAAGTTAGTAGTTTATTCATAGCTAAGACCAGCTAAGACCATTCTAAAAATATGAAAAGAAGTGGCACTTTTTGAGAAACGCTTACATTTCTAAAAATTCTTCAATTAAACGAACACTAAGAGATTCTAAAGTTAGTAGTTTATTCATAGCTAAGACCAGCTAAGACCATTCTAAAAATATGAAAAGAAGTGGCACTTTTTGAGAAACGCTTACATTTCTAAAAATTCTTCAATTAAACGAACACTAGTAAATTTTGTCAAAATGATAGTTTATCATATTTAAAGTAGACTATGTTCGTTTGATTTACTTTAGAATATATGTAAAACATAATAATATAATAAAAACTTAGTAGATTGTGGTCTTCAGTGGTTAAGTAAAAATAAATCAGTACGTACAGAACACAACAAAAATCAAAGTCTATGTATCGTAATAACTATACCTTAGGTAATCGGCAAGCATGAAGTACTCTAAGTAAAGACGTTCGTAAGTTTTCTGTGCAAAGTAAAAATAAATCAGTACGTACAGAACACAACAAAAATCAAAGTCTATGTATCGTAATAACTATACCTTAGGTAATCGGCAAGCATGAAGTACTCTAAGTAAAGACGTTCGTAAGTTTTCTGTGCTATCAACACTCAACCTCATCACGAAATCATCACCAAGCCCTACTGTAAAAACGAATTCTTCTGTCATTCTGGCAAGTTCTCTTGAGAGGAGACCCGCTAAACAGAAAAGTTTTTTTTTTAATTAGAAATTTTCAGTAATAAATAATTACAAAATATAAATAAAACATAAAATTAATTTTACAATTTTTTATACCTGGTGTAGCGAATGCATAGACTTTCAGAGATGGATATCGTGGACGTAATAAAAATGCTAAAAGAATATTTATGCCAGCACCTAGACTGTGACCTGTGTACATATATTCTTACATGAAATTGAAAATTTCCTTGAAAAATATAACTTAAAATACAGTCTCTTTTTTAGTAACATCTATATAATATAGAGTAAATCCGGGATAATATCATACAACTGTTATATCTTCAGATTTTTATTATTTTGAGCAAGTTTAGATAATGTCCGTGTTATTTAGGTTACAAATAAATCATATTTTGCGAAAATTACAATTATTTATTTTCATTTCTAATAAAAAAAAAAACTTGATACTAACCATGTCCGGGCTAGATCGTCCGCTTACTATGGATGAGACTTTAAAAAATAACAAGATATGTAATTAGCAAGATTTTTATGCAAAATGAAAAATATAACGAACGAGGAGACTAAGTGAAATATGGATTTCTTTTTCAATTTTCCACATAAATCGCAAATACTTTTGTATATAAAGCATTATGAAGACAAAATAAGTTGTAACTTATATATTTTGAAATAGTTTTCTCTGCATTTTTTAAGAAATTAACATTTTATTTAGGTTTCCTATTTCTTTTATAAATCATTATCGGAATATTATAATAATATTATCGTATATATTTATTTAATATGGTCGAACTGTTTCAAATCAATGTGGTCGAACTATGCCAAAATCATGGCAATGATCCATTATCCTATTAACATAAAATTAAAGTGCATTATTCAGATTATATTGCAGTTTTATGCAGATTATATCCGCCTATATTGAAATACTATAAACAGACTTATTTGCTTTCAACTATCATTGTAACACGAACAAAAAAGATTTGATTTCAGATTTGTCAATAGTTCCAAACATAATTTATACCTTAGCGACAGTTGTCGAATCGAGATCTACAACGAAATGACTCGTTTGTTTTATTTCGATGAGACTCAGAAATCCCTTTGTTTCAATTTTAAAATGTTAAATAGTAGCCAATCAATGCCAAACTATCAAACTATCTCGGATTTACTCTATAATTTTAAAAACTCCATTACTTTAATAGGAATTTAGCCTTAAAATATATTTTTCTAATGTAATTGAAATAAAAAATTATTTCGTGATCATTATAAAACTATATTGCTTTAGAAAATGACAAACAAAAAAATATAAATATTTAAATACAAACAAATAACAAAACACAGTATAATTATTCAATTCTATGTAGAGTTTATATTTTTGCATGTAGTTTAATAATTTCGTATACATTATTCCTTTTTTTATTTTCTTTTCTATTTCATTTAATTAAAAATTAAAAATTAAAATTGAATAAAATTAAAAAATTAAAAGTTTTTGTTTCTTCAATATCTCATCCAAGAGAAAAATAAACGTACATAAATAAAAAAAATTGTTAAGTTAAACTAAAAGTAAAATTTTCTAATGCACATGTAACATTTCTATTTACCTGTGAGAACTAAGTTGTAATGAGGATATGTATTGAATGCTCGTTCTAAAACTTTATTATCATCTAATTGCTTCAAAATCACTCTAGCAGCAATTATCATACTTCTGTGTGCCTGCACGTGTAACATACTTATGAATAATTGATTTGAAAAGAAACATAATTTAAACTCAGCGTACAATTAAAAAAAGTTTTTACTGCTAGTTTCATGCTTCATTTTAATATTTACCTGAGCATTTAATGGAACACCTTCGCATACAAAAACTTCAGAATCTGCAGTAATGTCAGTTATGATATCGCGCAACGAGAGAGAACCTCGTACAATAATGACAATATTATTTGTTTCCTTATCTATTATTACACAGAATGGTATCTAAAAGTATTTTACAAGGCTTTGAAACTGCTTTTTTTCAATGAATAAACATATATAAGTAAATAATAATTTATTGCGTACCAACCTCGCACAAATTGTTCTTAAATGATGCATATAGAATGTCATCTGTAGATATATCTGATAATGATTTTATACCAGCTAAATAACAATAGCAACAATTGTCGCCAGTAATTGGGATACGTTTTCTTCTGTAATTAGAATAAATTAATTAAGATTAATGAATTTCATGACATAAATTATAGAGATACAAATTTGGTATTTTTATCCTGAAAGTGTTATATAAACTTATTTTTATCCTGAAAGTGTTATATAAACTTTCTATTATTTTATTCATTGTAAAGTATTGATTTAATAATTTATTTAGTATTCTTTCGATTAACTGTGATAATTAGATTTATTTATTATTAATTTTCTTTAGTTACTTTATGTCTTTTACATAAATAACTAATTATCTCAAAGACTTTTTATGTAATTATTTTAATATAATTGTTTTTTCTTTCGTTTTTTTCTTTCAGTGAAACATAATATTATTTTCATTTCTTCTATCACTTTTGAAAAATACGTGAATATTAGCAATATTCATCTGTATACGACAAAGTAAGTAATATGTATTTCTTAAAATAAACATAAAGTACGTAAGCAATAAAATTATTATATATTAATTATACGCATAAATTATACGTAGAAAAAGTAAAGCTATATAACAGCAACAAGAAGATATTGATAATACACGTATGATTTAAAATTTTATTTTAAAAATTTTAAAATTTTACAACATAAAATATCATTATGAAATATGTAATTATATTTTCATTTATATGAGACAATTAATATGCTCTGATTACTTACCGAAAACAAGCACAACAAGTCATATTCGACAGAATACGAAAGCATCCGGTGTACATGTGTAAATACATAGCAAGTAACCATCCATAACAGGCTATTGAAAGTTTCATAAAATGAGACGCGTTCCTTAAAGTCATCCAACTTGGTGTATTTTTGAAAATTACAGCTGCATCTAGAACAATTATTTGGAGTTGTTTCAAAATTAGGCTGTAATTCCGAAAAGCAATTTCCCGATCGATATGAAATTTTAAAATAAAGAATTAATGTACGTAGTCTATCTAAACAGAACATATACATGTGTATTAAACATCTGTGAAATTTTGAAAAATTTAGTTTATGCGAATTACAATTTTGAAATAATAATTATAATAATTGAAATACGTACTGGAAGTATATTTTGGAACCGGAAGGGAATTTTGCCGCCGTAATTCATGGATTTCTCGTTTTTGCTGAATTCTTAGCAGGATTAGACCTGCCATAACATCCGACGGAATCACATCCGTTCCACGGAATAAAGTGGTTAGCAAGCCTAAAAAACAATTTGTGTCAAAATTATTCTCTTAACAGAAGATAAATATAAAGTCAAAACGCACAAACTGATTTTATTTTCACACATAATGTGCAAATACGGTTTATAGGAAACATAAAATATGACATTTGGCAAAACGTCAAGTAACGAATATTGTCAAAAGTAGATGGTTAAATAAAAAATTTCATTTTCGAACAAAGAAAAAATTTGGAAAATATATTGCGATATACTTTGCAGTGAAACTGATAAGGAAAAGAATTGTGAATGTAATTTGACCACTCTACTCTGTGTGCAATACGAAAATAGCATGTAAACGTTAAATTTAAACAAAAAAAAATGAAAACTAAAATGAAAGTGTATTATTAAAATAAATTACTATGTATGCAGAATATTTCACAAATGCATGTCACTTCAGTGCAAAAATATTACATATTAAAANATTAAAAAATTTCATTTTCGAAAAAATTTGGAAAATATATTGCGATATACTTTGCAGTGAAACTGATAAGGAAAAGAATTGTGAATGTAATTTGACCACTCTACTCTGTGTGCAATACGAAAATAGCATATAAACGTTAAATTTAAACAAAAAAAAATGAAAACTAAAATGAAAGTGTATTATTAAAATAAATTACTATGTATGCAGAATATTTCACAAATGCATGTCACTTCAGTGCAAAAATATTACATATTAAAATAAATAAAAAATAAATATGAACATGCACTATCGTCCAAATGTTTGAAATCAAATTTTAAATAAAGTCATGTCTCTTCAGCAGATACGATTATAACTCAATGAACGAAAATAAATTCTTGGATTTTTTTTGGACTACGGAAATATTTCAATGACAGAATATAAAAGAATTTATCACGCGTTGGAAGAAATTCTAGCTTTAAATGATTATTATATTAAAAAGTAAATGCATCAATTTGTATGCGATGAATTCTACTTCCATTCCATTTTTGTTTTTTTTTATTTTTAAATATCTCTTTTTCTCATTGAGCGTGAATTATTTATCAGTTCCTTGCATTTATTTGACGTTTAACCAATTCATCCCATTTCCGAACGAAAGAATATTTGTGGAAATCAAGATTCTAAACTTGCCAACAGTTGCCAGTAGCGACTGAAGAGAAAAAAGGCTTGCAAATCATATTAACTTATATAATATTCTTCTTATAAATAATTCAAGTGTTAATTATTAAGTAAAAGAAAGAATGTTTAATTTCCGTGCATATATTAACGTTTTGAAAAAAGTCCTGCCTTTAGGATAAACAAATTTAAACTAAATCTCATTTCCATTTAGTTTAATATTTTCTTCTTGTCGGCGTTGAAATCGTTTTTATAAAGAATATACGATGAAAAATTGACGTATTCCGATTTCAATTAGGGCAGGACCTTTTCTAGATTAATCGTACCTATGTCTCACCAGCAACATATTGAAAAGTCACGCTGCAGTTCTCATCTTTTCTCATCCACCAGAGGAATTTGAATCGCCGTTGCCAAATTTTTAAGATCTTGCCATGTTCGTCCGAACTTTCCAAATGTTTGCTACTTAATGAACCTAATGGATCGAAGATCACTAACAGCCCCAAAATAGCCAGGCCTATGAGAATCCAGTCAAAAAATACCAACGCCTGAGTTACCTTCATCGTATAATGTTCATAATCACATTTGACGTATGGCCCGAACAACCATAAACTTCCTAAAATGTTCCATGATATCTCAGGCAGTAGAAACAATATTCTGTAAAATCACAATAACTTATATAATATTAGAAATATATAAGATGTCAAGGAAATAGATGATCGAACTTTGATACCATAATCTGCTTAAGAAAAACAAAGAACATAGGCTCTCCTTTTCTTTTTAAAATATAAACACTTTTCGATCATGATAAAGTATTACATAAGGAATAATGAAAATTTATGCTTTTTGAAGCTAGAAGCTTCAAACTTTAAAATTAACTTATATTTATTGTATAATTTTCTTTTACGAAATTATAATAGTTTAAATATTCAATGTTAATTTATGTCTGGATATTAATGTGAATATGACTCTTTTTCTTTTCAATAGCAGTAGAATGTGGTACCGTAGTTTGACTAGCTATTTTCTTGATTCTATCTATTTTTACATTCTATATTATTTATAATGATAGTTTTTATATGTATATTATAATGTATTCGGTATACAGAATTTTGTATATAAGTATACAAAATGTTTTAAGATGATTGATATAGTACCGATCAGAAAATTAGTTTACAAGCAAACAAAGTTCGAAATATTGACAATTGTCGACAATTAGACTGTTATAAAAAATAATCAACTAGGAATTACGAAATTTTTGCAAATTCGATTTTCTGATAGATTCTTAATCAAAAACATTTCATTTGTAGAATCATATTTCTTATTTAACTGCACCATTCGTTGTAGAACAAGAACATTTTCTTTTTTATTCAATGAGAAATAATCAAAAAATTTATTAATTATAATATCATGTAACTAAATCGTTTTATTCGCATCAATTTGAAATTAGATCTAAAATTTTTATAATGCAAATTTTATATTTTATTATCATATGTTTCATTGAGTCGTTATAAATAACGAGGCTACAAACAATTTTATTTTAATTACACAGGGTGATCTATTTGAACCGATCTATTAGAATAGAAATCTTTAAAATTGTCTTGTTGTTTAAAAAAAAATTATTTTAAATGATTTCAAGAGATGCATTATTTAATGTGAGTAAATCTTTCCTATGTGAATTTTTTAACGCATTAATTGCCGTTCGATATTCTCTATAAAAAAATATTAGCCTCATGTATGTCAAAAAAATCATTAATTCAAAAGATATTTTAACTTTAATTTTCAAAACATCACATAAAAAATAATGTGCTTTTTCGTCTGACATATTTCTTCGTATCATCCTTACATTTCGATAATTAGCTCACATAATAATATAAAAAATACATGATCAGTTCGTATGAATATTATGAAAAAAAAAAAAAAAAAAAAAAAAANCAATTATTCGTTTATTCAATTATTCTTATATAATGACCATTCGTCGTTATTCGGCGATGCTGCAACTTTTAAAATATACACACTGTAAATACAGTGGATTTTTATTATTTTTTTATGTAAAACAAGGGAATTATATACGATTGTTGTTGATGATAAAATTAAATAATACAAGCAAATACAAATAAATAGATATATTTATATATCGGGAAAGATTGGGGGTGCTGCAGTTCCGCAGTGCACGAGCAGCCCCTGATAATAATACAGTAATTAATGATAAATAATTAATAAGCAATAATAAAACATGAAACAAATATTATGAAGACAATATAGTGATTGATTAGTTATTTTGAAACCTAATATAAAATTATATGTAAGATTGCTGAAATATATGATCACGATTGAAAGAGGAGTTAATAACACGAGTGAAATATCTGATAATGATCAGAATGAAAAATGTCGTTTCATTTCACTCATATTTTATAATGAATGGCTGAATTTTCAAACGCTTACTTACTTAACTGTCAACAACGGTTCGACATATTTGCGAGCGTGCGTTTCCATGATAGATCCTTTTGAGCTGAGTTTTATAATGATGAGCATGAAAAGTATAGACACGGCAAGAAATGCAACCTCTCCTAGAAGGTACACGCGAACCAATTCTCCGCCTAATTGACAACTCCATGTATACTCATAATATCTGACACAAGCAATTACAATTAGGGATAACCTGCGAACAGAATTGATCATGTAAAAAAAGTATATTTAAGATCATTTGAAAAGGAAGTATAAGATATTAAGAATAATTATGTAAAATTATTCACTTTGCAGGACACCATGCGTGACGGAAATATTAATATACTCAATGATCGAGCAATACTATTTTTATACTACGTTTAATGCATAATTCATTCTTACATACTTTTTTTTACTATCAGATATATCAATGTATAAATATGAAACTTTCCATTACTTTCAAGCTGTACAAATTTGTTCTCGTAAAATTTAAAGAACGTAAAAACTTTTGAGGCAAAAAATTGTAATAATATTTTTGGCGACTATGATTTATGATGATAACGCTACATCGACTCTGTACGTTTTTCATTGGGTATTTAAGTATTACAATTTCTTCGATATACAATATCGAATTATTTTTTAAACTTATTTAAGTACGTGCGTTTATTTAGGTAAAATCATCCAAATATCTATTTCAATTACGATGATGTAAAAGATGTTTCATAAAACAATATTTTGTAATTTGATACGTTATTTTCCAAGTTGTTTTTCGAATGTTACAAAATAATCGATGTTTTTGTGCACATTAAATTATTCGAACTATTATATCCTTTTTTTCTACTGCATTATGTAACTAATGATGAAACACATTTAAATATGCACATACATAATGTTACGATGATTATTGCTGTATGTTTTGCTTGTGTACATTAGAGAATAAAATTGTAAAATATTTTACATAAGTATCATGCATAAAATATTTTTTCATAAATATCGTTTTTTGTATCTTTAAAGTAAATACATAAAATCTTAACATTGTATGATATAAAACTTGAAGAAGAAATATGAATAGGTTTGAACTGACATAGTGGGACGAAATTATAAGACATTTGTCTTATTTATCGTTGTCAATTTCTGTCAATAGTTATTCAATTGTAAGTGAACACAAAAGTAAAAATTTATTACTTACTTATGATATTTATTTCTTGAGGGAAAGTCAGATAAGACTAAAATCAACCGGATCGTTCTGTTGTGGGGAGAAAAGTGTAATATCGGTAAAATTGCGAAATTAAATACAAGTCATTGTGTCGCACATAATGTGCTAGAAAATCCAGAAATTTATAGAAAAGAAGTTTTATTTAGTAATCTGAAAGTTTATTAATCTAGATGCTATTTCAAAAAAGTAACAAAAGAACTGTAATATGGCAGAAGAAGCATGAAAAATACTGCACATATGTGCAGCATATTAAAAAATTCACTTCAATCTACGCACGTCTATAACATGATGTGATTTATTTTTTTATTCATTTCTTTGAACGTAGTTCTTTGTTTATTAAATCGAAATAACAACTCTATCTATCAGAGTCGTCTAAATTGAATTTGTTTGTCACTACGAATAATATTTTTCTAATAAATTTTTACCTAGTAAATGTGTTCACAAGAAAATTTTAAACATACTGCATTATGTTTCTTGGTTAACACATTCAAGGCCAAGTGTGGAAAACCACAGTACATACTTAAAAATGCAACGTGTTCTGGACATATTAATACAAAAGACATAAAAAAAGAAAAATTTATTTCCTCAGGCTTGGAGATTAGAAGATTGACTGAAGCTCGTCTCGTATGCGAAACCTTAATTTGAATTTTATGTATTTAATAAGTTTGCTTTCTTATTACATAGATCGCATATTTCTTATATTTCTGTACTCCTGCTTCTTCGAACATTTTCCTTGCATTCTTTTTAAAATAGCAATACGCAGAGTTTTCAAATTTCAGTATTGTTAGAAAACTCAGTATTTAGTATTGTTAAAAAACTCAGTCGGAAATTATGACACAAAAAAAAAGACCAGGAAATCTTACACGATTTTTATCAGTTGAACCGTCAATGCAAAAGTGGTATAAGGTAAAAAAAGTTAATTTCTGAATAATGAGGCATAAATTATATAAGTTATATAAAATGCAACATTGTCAAAGAATATTACATCTCTTTCATACGAATCGTTATAGAGTTTGACTTTACAACATTTCTACATAAAATATAAAGAAATTTAATTTGAAAATATGATATTAAATCAAATAGGCAACAAATTGATTTAAATTACTGTACTAAATTTACTGTTGCAATATGTGCAGTTTTAAAGAAGATACCAATATAAAGATAGAAGATATCAATTTTATTTACAATGTAATCTCATTCTTGTAAGTTGTAAGTTGAAAGTAAATTGTAGTTTCTGAGAAATTTGAGTATCGAAATGTGGAAACCTACATTACAAAAGCAATATATCGATGTAAGACTAAAATTGACTAAAAAAATTAATTTAAAAAGAAAACATGTAGAAACACACTATTTTTAATGACAAACAAAATCCGAATGGATATGATGCATTCGATATTATTACAAAATTATACAATTCAATACTATTACAAAAATTATTATTCAATATTATTATAAAAAAAATCACGTCGTGTAAAAATTAAAAACTTGAATCAATCATGGTTTGAGCTGCTTTTAAAAGAAATTTGAAGAGTGAAATAGTATTCATAAAGAAAAAAATTGAATGCTGTTCTTCCACAAAAAAGTAATTTAATGAGTTTGGAATCAAATTATTACCATAGTCGGTATTAAATTCCGATTAAAATGGTAAAGACAACAAATTCAAAACATTGAGGAACTGAAAAATAGACTAAAATCTGCTTCAGCCTGACAATTCAAACAATACTGTGTATGAGCAAATTAATAGTGTTCTAAACTAGCTGTTACATGTAATAACAAGTAATAATATAAAAATCAATATCGAATTCATATTTTTTTATATCATTAAACTTTATTTTAGGAGATACTTTGATTTTGTTAGATTTTCAGAGCAAAAAGTTTTAATTCTTTCATGTCAGTTTTGTCTTCAATTACAATAGGGACATAGATAAATAAATTGTTAAATTGTCAAAATGTTGTGCAAAATGTAAGTACATATTTACATATAATTATTTACAACACTATATATTTATGTATATATATATGTCGTGTGTTGTGTATATCATTATTTACGTGCGTAAGTTTCGTTCAAAATCACACGAGATCCACTACTTATAAATGAATTTTTATACAAATTTATATTTTTGAAAATAAACAGGTATATCTTTGGTAGAAAAATAAAGGTGCTTTGGATATTTTATAAATTTTTTTCATATTTTATGCACTACGTGCAATTTTGTACTTTAAAATTTTCTGTAAACGTATGAAAATCCGCAATCTATTTATAAGTTAATCAATTCTTTCACTGTTTAATAGACTAACACACATGCGTTTGCATACTGTGCGTAATATAGTTCGTCACAATTCGCATAAAGGAAAAATGGCATGACATCAGACTTAATAAGTATGAAGGAGATTAGTCTTCTATGGTTCAGTGGGGCAGACAAATAAGAGAACTATTATACATACTAGATTGTCGTCCATGCTAAAGATTTGTGTACCTACATAAAAACTAAAATTAACACTAAAATTTTAAATTATGACTATTTTGAGTTTATTGAGAGTCAGATTTTTTAACATTGAAATATTATTCAATTAATACAAATTACAATTATTATAATTACTTAATATTAATTAATACAAATATTTTTTAAAGTACTTTATATAATTGTGCTATTATAAATTTAAGTTATGATAAAATATCATGGTATTACATTTTACTTATTAAAATATCATGGTATACAATTATAGTAGTATATATCATAGTAATACGTTTTAAAATAATAATAATATTATTCTGTACAAATTTTAATTCACGTAGGAAAGAAAAAAAGAAATATTCATATATTCTGTATTAATTCTTAACTAATAAAATTTATCTCAATGAAATCTGAGTTTATGAAGAGACTGAGAATTTTTATACAAATCTATATTTTTGGGAACTTGATTAAAGAAACAGAATTTCAATAAAAAATTACCTCGCATAGCAAATCCTACAGAAAATACTGTGAACGATATTCGTTTCATATATTTTTTTTATATTATTAATGCATTATTAATTTCATACTTTAAAATTTCTTATAAATTCATAAAATCCACAGCCTGCTTATAAATTATACATTGTAATTATATTTTTAATAAATGAATATCGTTGAATTATCATGGTTTACTTCAAAGTGAAATTATTACTGTTTATCATGATTTTATAATGGATGCAAATGAATGGAAATTATGTCGAATGGATTTCTTTTCAAAGAAATACTCATGTACAATTCAGGGAGCATATTTTATTATTAAAAATATTAAAAATGTAGGCTATATATGTAGCAAAATAATACAACTTTTTCTAAGAAATATGTATCAGACTGACGGACTAATGGACGGATGAAGCTTAATGAAAAAGATTTAATTAATAGGAAAATCAATAGGAAATAATTAGAAAATCAATAGAGAAATAATCACGAACATAACTTCATGAAACAATATTCTACGAATATTATTTGTTAAAAGCATATGAAAAACGAAGAAAATTATAGGTAATTAATTAATTATTACCATTTTACCATAACGTACTAAATACTTCAATTTCTTTTTTTCATAAAATGATAGGATCCAGATGAGGAAAAAAGATAGTATACGAACTTTGGAATTCATTTTTGCGGCTACAGTGTTAAAAATTTAGAATTGAACAATGTAAGTGAAGAAAAAAAATTGCAAATGAACTGTCGCTTTAACTTTTAATACGATCTAGCTGGCAAAGTACCCGGTAGGATGAAATCCTCCAGAATTCTAGGTTTAAAGCAAAGAGGAGAGGACTTACCAAACGCTTCGAACGAAAATTTCAAAAAGACCTGGGTAAACAAGATCGTCAGTTGCAGCTAGCCATTTTCTGCCGAAGAGTTTTATCGCAGGCATTTCTCTGTGAAACATATCATGACTTATGAAACTGCATCCTGACTGAGATGATGTATTTGATATGTATAAGATGTATTTGAATTCATTCATTATGGATAAAATCGCACCAGATAACCATTAGTGAATTTAAAAATCAAATCGTTAACGTTTTATAATGTTCGTTTTCGAGTAACATGTGACAGTGGCTGCAATGTCTTACGATTATAAATGTTTCTCAAGACTCGGATATGTGACACTGTGACAAACGTATTCCTTTGATAGTAATTTACGGACCAGAGAAAGCGATGAGAGAAAGTCTTTGTCTATCCTACATCCGAGAGTACTGACATAACTTTATTCCGTCTATAACTGGACCCTGACACTGTTGAACATCGAATTTTCATTCCAAATTTTTGGATTACTTTTATGTTTTCCATAAAGAAATTCAATTTTCCTTTTGGTCGCGTGACACTTCTTGCTTTCTTTCAATTCTTGATATTTTTACATTTCATACATCATACCGCTAAATTAGAATTAATAAGAATAGTTATATAACAAATAAAAATGTATACTTTTTATTTTATTCTGAATAAAAAAATTTATTTGTTGTTGCGAGCAAAATGTATACAGAATCTTGCATGATGTTAATTACTGCTATTAGAGTTTCTTTCTTTTTTTACTATGATTGACTCGTTGAATAATATTACGCACATACCAGATAATTATTCAAAATACGTACATTTCAATTGTTAAAATTTAAACTTTCTAAGATATTAATAATTTTATAATAATAATAGTTATTGTAGATAATCTACAGTAACATCCCATTTTGTACAGCAAGTAACCGATTTTTTATTTTATTTAAATGTATCATTTATGGGTATGTATCACACATATTTTACGAAACAAAACAAAACAAAACAAACACTTGATCGAATGGAAAGAATTTTATTTCATGATATACATATTTACCTCTTGGACGAGCTGTCACGGTATTTCTACGTAACTTTTAATCATTCACAGACCCCACTTTCCCACATGTACAATCAGTATTATAGAGTGTCGTCCCTAAAATTGTTACAGGATGCAGGCCGATACTATCTATCGTTTTAACTTGCACGAAGAGTTTTTGATTTCTTTCAAAGGGAAGAGTAAGACTCGCCTGCACTCATAGTCGTCGTGTTCGTTGTTTCACGATCCCACCGTCAATCACCGATACACACCGATCTGGTGACGGTCTGGTAGTCTAGCGATCCGGCAATACGCGAAACGTAAGAGAGATTGAAAGTCGCTGAGCTCAGTCTGCGAGGAATGCGATGCTTTTAAACGACTTTTTCGTCTGACTGCGAAGATAGCGCGGTGGGAACGACTGGTGGAAAATCGCGTTGACTCGCGACACTGGGTCTAGCAAAATACACACGATGCACTTGTAACCGGCTTGCAGACTGCTCACAAACCCGCTCACCTTGTTTCGTAGCATCCTACCGATGCTAACTCGAATCTCATAAGTTGGTTAGTGGCGCTATCCAGCACGACCAGAACTTTCCCTTCGTTCCTCTCGATCACACGTTCTTTTGCTAACAAAAAAGCCAATGACATTTCACGGGTATATATTGCTATTAGCATCCTGCGATTACGACAACCTCGTAATGCTATATTTTATTAAGAAAAAAAATGTGAAACTATGTTAATTAAAAAATTATTAACTTCAATTGTCGCCATACCGCCGATGATTACCAATTGTTATTTCATCATGTGTTGCATCGATACGATTTATCTCGTGGATAAATGTAATTGAATTGTAAACTTTTAATAACAATTTTAT
>NIPQ01091262.1:9916-26228 GCA_002806875.1 Lepidotrigona ventralis hoosana | reverse complement strand
TCTCCCTCCCTCTCCCTCTCTCTCTCTCTCTCTCTCTCTTCCTTTGTTATCCTGTTTGGAAAAAGTCGTCGCCGTTCTTCGATAACGTTAGGTCCACCGTTGAGTCTCGGGTTTTCGAGGGTTCGCTCGCGCGGCCAACGGAATCGTGCAGACGCGCGATTTCATTCCCGCGATCGACGATGCTTGTGCTTCATCTCGCGCGATTCTCACGGTGTTCTGTTTCCTTTCTCTGTTTCTTTTTCACCGAACAGAGCGTCACACCGTCCCCCGGTTCACCATTCACCGAGGGATGTTCCCCTAACGTTCAAGCGTTCCACATACTTTCGTTTTCTGGTTAGCTGCTGTTGACGATGCCACTGGTGCCGCCTTAGCTGCTGCTGTCGCTGACACTGCTGCTGCTGCCTTCGTCGTTGCTTCCATGCTTGCGGCTTGGCTTCCATCTTCTCGCCCGCCGAGATACTTTCACCGAGGCAAAGTCCCGTGACTGCAGGATCGCTTCGATCGGGTCTTCTTTGGCGAGAGTCAACAAAGATTTTGGCGGAAGGAACAGGCTTCCGAAGGAAAAGCGATAAAAAAAAAGGGACTTTTTGGGCGAATGTTGCACAGCTCGAGTTTTGGCGCAGATTATACCTTCGAGAAACGTAACGAACGTGATTTCGTGTCTTCACAGTTGTTCACGGTCGCGCGTCGCTTATCTCCATCACTGAATCAGCCACCAGACCCGATTACAGAATCTGCAACAGAAATTCGTATTTCTCAGATTAGAGGCGACGTACGAATTCCGATGAGACGCCTTTCACGAGTCCGAATGAAACCGAGTACGCTCTGGTCTGTATCGATTTGTTGTCCTCGAGAAAAGAGGAAGTTTCGATTGGTAGGATGTACAATGTACAAGAACGGAGAACGTTGGCATACTTGGTATACTGAGGATATTTCACAACGGCCGACTTCGTACAACTTTTGCCACGAATAGTCGAAAATCCTGATATTAATGTCGTCGAACGAAAACTAGGAAAGCATTTAAATCCACCGACGAAGGACGAAACTCAAACTCAATAAATCGGATGCTTCGTGAAGTTCAGAGATTGCGCCGACGTAAAATACTAACATCAAGATGATCGAGCTAATTTTCACAGAAATCTTGCAACAGTATATTTTGGGAGACTCGCGATATATAATTAATTATTTAATTAATAAATCTTTAGCTTCTCCGATGCAGGTTTTTTTTTAATCGTCGATACTTCCGCTTTAAAAATATACATAACGAACAGAGTGAATGGTTTTAATCCATAAGTGCACGTTTTAATCAAATTAATCGACGCGGCCAATTATTTCTTATAAAAAAATCCTTCGGTTATTTACGTCGAGAAATCATCAATTTAACGTCAATTCTACGAAATCTCTCGTACGAAAGAAGACTGGAGACATTTTTTGTAAAATTAAAATATCTTCTAAACTAATCGTTTTTCAACAAACATTAATAATTTCTTTTTACTCACATCAAATCGTAACCATCTCGGAACAACACGTCTCTCTTCATACGCGAACAATTTTTTTTCTACAACAGACAGTTTACGAATAATTCGCAATCGCAGATGAAAGTCTATATTTTCTAAAATACGCGCACGCGATAGCTCGTTAAAACGAATGTTCATTCTGTTCTGACGTACGCGAGCTGTAACGTTATCCTCGCATGGATAACAAAGATGGATAACCCGAAATTTCCTGTTCCAGCGGTGAGTTTCAGTCGCGGTTCGACGATTCTTCGTTAATAGCGCGCGGAGGATCGTTAATCACTAATTAAACGCAGATATCGGCCGGGGCAAGACAAGTTGATCCGTCTGCACGTTTGCCACAGCCTGTGTATCCCTGCTTCTAGCCTATTCGTGCTTTCTCTCCTGAAAGAGAACACACGCGTCTACTTGTTGGAAGTTGCCACGCTAATTCCGATATGGTTCTGAGGAGTCTGTAGTCGCGCCGAAGACGACGAACAACGCAGTAGAATTAACATTGAGACAGCAAGCTGCTGAACAACTTGCGTCATTCAGGCATAAATTTGTCGCAGATAGCTGTTTACGCGAGCTAAAGAAAGGCCATCCCTCCTCGAGTATTCTTGCTCGCTAATCTCTCGGAAGATTTGAGCAAGCATTTGCCAGAAAAGAAGAAATGAAATTTTAATGATGAAAAGAACGAGATCGCACGTATTTTCATTCGACAAGTTTGTGAATTTTAATATTTATCGTTGAAATTTATGATATCTAGAATTTATTCCGAAGTGTGTTACAAGATGCTCTTTTTGTTATTATTGTACTCGACGAGTTTGAGAACTTTTAAATACATAATTGAAACATATTTAGATTTCGTAGCACATGTTCTTGATGACACCTTATTCGGAAGAAAATTACAAGATTTGGCAGAAAGTTTCTTTATAATAATTTCACATTTCTTTTTATTTGCTTTGCACTGCTTTTGCTTGCACGCTTGAGAGCTCGGGAAAATGTATTCCGATTCTAAACTGTGACTAAACTTGTAAATCCACGAACTGAATCTCGTAGCAAATCACGGGATAAAAGAAACAAACATCGCCTACAATAACTGTAACGACTGGCGAAAAGTTTATTTGACTAGCAAAGATAAATTCCCTCTTTTTCTTTCGTTACTTACGCTTGGAAAATAAGACGAATATATTTCGAAGAAACAAATTCATTTTCGAAAAGTTCGTGACATTAAAGGTACCCGTAAGTAATGTCGTTTCTTGATACTGTACAAAATTTTATTTTATTTAAGAATTACTACAGTTTTAATCTACAATATAATCTCCTCTGACGAACTTTCCATCCCCTTTTTGTAAAATGAATTTTGAAATAAAAACAAAATCTTCCAGATTTTATGCCGTCGAAAAGAACGAAATTACCATCTGTGTTCTTGAATTTTTTAAACCAACGCTGACATGTTCCGGTATCCAGTATGAACAGCATTGATGGCATTTGTGGCATTAGTGGAATTGTTATGCTTTCGAAACTCATGAAGCATCAAATGAAAGAGCAAAGTGTGGAATTCATCCACTCTTACGGGGTTCACTTAAATTTTTTTTCAAAAATTTAACAAATAAGCTAAATGTCGACACATTTAACTAGAATATAAGTTATGTTACAATAAGTTAAATTATTGTCACTAGATGGTAATGTTTGTTAAATTTAAAAAAAAAAAAACATTATTTATGGGTACCGTAATATTTTCAAATTATTTGCACGATTATGCATCTGTAACATCGCGAAGCTTCGTAGATTTCGAAGACCAAACGATTAAATCGTCTGGAAAGAGCGCCACGAGCTGAACTGGAACAGCAACGTAGCAAATTACAAGATAAAGAAGCAAACATAACCATCACGACCGGCGAAAAAGTTTATTCGAAAGGCTAACGTTACAAAATGGGCGTCACGCTACGATATATATCCGATAGTTCCGAAGTGCTATCGATTTCGCGTTCGGTTTCCATTCGCAGTGTTACACGAGCGAAAATATCTCGCTCGTTTGAGCGAAAGTCCTTCAGAATGAGAGAGAGACTGTTACGTTGAAACTCGTTGAATCAAAATTTCGTGGCAAATTTACTTAATTGCCATACTCGCCGGCACGGGTGTGCGTGTTTTATCTTGCCGTTGCGGAACAGAGAACGTTTAAATGAACCACGCGCCATTAAACGCCGCGAATTTCTGCCGAGGTGAACGAAAAATTAAAAAGAAGCAGAAGAAAAGAAAGAAAGAAAAACAAAGAGGCAAAAAAAAAAAAATATTACCGCCACTTGCCGAGTCACGCATTGCATCGTAATTTTTATAGCTTCCCATCGCGCATCGATGATATTAAGAAGCGCATTCTCTAATGAACTTCCTTCATTAAACCGAAGTGATATTCGGTGCCCGCGTACGCTCGCGTCTGGCCAGTTACGGAGTAATACTACTTAACTGCGATGCGCCAGCGCCGAGCTGGCTACCTGTCCGGTTTTTCTTTCTTTTTTTTTCCTTCTTTTCCTTCTTTCCGGGAATTTTCTAATTTCTTTAGGACATAATTACACCGGATATCATGGTACAACGGATATCATGGTGTTGCGTATAATTGAAATACAGAAGTTTAGGAAAATTTGAGATTATCGTCATTACGCGTCGTTTATTTTGACAAAACCTTGCTATTCGTTGGTTGATAAAAAATTGCACAATGCACGTAATGTAATACTCGGAATATTTGTTAGAGTATCCAATAGAAGATAGAAGATAAAAAGAAACCTATTTCCATCTCTGTGATTGAGTTGTTGAAGATTTAAAAAATATGTAAAAAACACACAGGTTACTTATTAGACTTTCACGAATATAATCAAAAAAGTGAGCTTCTAAATAGAAGCTTTTATTCTATTTTATTTTGAATGTTTTACGTATCTTTACACATTATGTGCAATCGTACGGATAAACCTTTTTGTACGTATTTCTGAGAAACATGATCTCTAAATTCCATATTCCATATCATTATACAATATTAACGCCGATCTTATATACATTTCTGTTGTAAAACTAACGTTAACATCTTCGAATATAATCACTTGATTAATCGAAGTGAAATGAAATGAAAAACGCAACGAAATGACGTGTTTCATTTTGACAGGAAGAGGCAGCCATCACTTTTGAAATCACAGCATGCTCCAACTCTAAACCTCTACAAACGAAAAGAAGAAAGAAGATGAAATTCCGGGGGAGGGGGAACCGATTGATTGTTTCACGTGATTATTAAGAAACGTGCGGGGAAATCTTGCCTTCTCGGCCGCGGGAGAAGGATGAGAAGGAGAGTGGAAGTTTGAGATCAGGTAGCTCGAAGCTTCTCCTTGACCGGAACACTCGAGTCGATGAACTTCGGATGATCGTAAAGTTAAGTGTCCGGAACATCTAAACCTTAAGTACCCAATTACAATAGCGGCAGCTGTCGATAACGTTCTCTTACATCAGACGACATCATCCATTTCGAGAGACACTTGCACCGGGATCGCGACGTTAAACGTGGCCTTGCTATTATTTCACGCGTGTACGCCATGCATTAATTGCTTGTTCGTAATTGTAACACGTCGATCGACATTCGCTTTTACGCGAACCTTCTTGAGATTGCGATCTACCTAATGGCCATAGTGTCGTTCGTAAGTATCTGGACGCCTGATGCGACTTCATTGGGAGAACTGCTTTTTCAGTTCATCGATTCGAATAACGTGAACACTGAATGTGCTAAGCACATGTTGGAATTTTAAAAGAAAAAGTACGAAAATGATGATTCATGATTATTTAATATGAATTGGTAAAGAAGTTATTTGACAGATTGCAAAGAATTTATAGAAAGTAAAACAAAAGAAAAATATAATAAAATAAAATATCGAAAGTATGAATACTTGTCATGATCACTTTAATATCAAGATCCTTACATTTTTAATTCAAATTTTTTAAAAAACATGAATTTGCATTAATTAAGAAAAAAAAAGAAACTTTTGAAGATGCTCCGAAACGGGACCAAACTTTCCTTGTTAATTCTTTATATATTGCCGTAATCGAGATAAAATTATTCGCCAGATTGAACTGAGATAAATGTACGATGGATCAGTCATGTTCCATGTTTATCTGTAATAAATACCTGACATAAGCTTCTAGAACGCGGCTAAAAACATATATTTCAATCTAATATTGGAGGCACTTGGCACACGTCGAAAGTCATTTAACTCCTTTTATTTCCATGCAATCGATTTTTATCTATTTTCATTGGTTATTTCACTTGTATTAAACTATTGTGTAAATATTCATAAATACAATCAAACAAAAGATTGTTTTGCTTGGTAAATATTTCAACAACTACTCCATTTTGGACATTTTACATATTTTTGAGCTTGAAAAATTATCAGGTACAAACGCTTGGCTAATTTCGAATTATATTACCGGATAATTCCACGAATTTTAAACCGAACAATTGTCCATTGTATTAATAAGCTTCGACATTCGACACAGTGGAGTAATCTTCAATCTTTGTTTAAAATTCCCATTCACAATGCACAGTAACTTTTTCGTTAAATACAATGCAATTTCCAGAGATCTTCAACAGGATTTGAAATACTACTGTCATTAGGTAGTCGTCTTGTTATTAATTATCAAAAAGATTAAAATGACCATTTGAATATTTTTGCTGGATATCTCATTACCAGTGTATTTGTGAAGATTTGAATGATTCCTCGTGAAATGCATAAGTAAAAGCGTAATTGTGTAATTATTAGTATTACAAAGATTTTCTGTTATCTTTTATTCTAACCGATGGAAATATTACGCTATAGTCGTCGGTTTTAGTTCCAGTGTTAATAAAACGTCGAAACGTTTCACATGAAGTTTTGCGCAAGAACTCTTCCATGGCAAGTGTTCAAATACCATCGCAGGTACCGTGGTCTCTCCGCTATCCATTTTCCAAATCGCCCTTTCATTTTTCATCTTTCGATTAAACCACCGGTTTTCCACTGCGTCGAAAATCCTATCGTTCAACCGTTGCCGAGCAACCGTATTTCTTTTTCTTTTTTTTTTTTTTTTTTTTTTTTTATAATAGGTCCTTTAATTATTCGGCTCGCTACTCGCTGTGTAGCCTCTCTTCCCTCATCTCGTGCCATCTCGTGGCTCGTCTTACACAGCCTTATATTCCTCTATTACTTTCTTTAAAAGCTTCCCCTTGATTCCTCGCCAGCCGTAACACTCGTACCCAAGCCGGGCACACACTCCAGCCTCTTGTCTTTCCCGGGGAATTGACCGTTCCGGTCGAGTTTACTCTCCATCTTCCTCTCGTTTCTCGCCCGCCCGCTCCACGATTGCCACCGCTCTTTTTCCTTACACACTCCACCTCTCTCACCCCCTCATCCACTTTCGCGCTCGTGGACGCGTGAACGCTCCTGCGAGTTTCGCGGTCTCTCGAACATCCTGCAGAACGAACTATTCCAAGGAAAGAGAGGTTCACGAAGACGAGCAGCGACGCGTTCCCCCAGACAGCCCGAGTCGCTTCGTCGTGCTCGTGAACACAGCGAAGAGTATGAGAATGAGCCAACAACAATGGGAAATTGTTGATGTTCCAACTGTCTTTGAAACAATTTATTTACGAAGTAATAAAGCATAGCATTGGGAATGATCCTGATTGAAATTAGGTATTTAGCATGAAATTTTGCTGATTGTCGCGATATCTTTTAAAGCGATCGTCAATCGTGCATCGTGGGTTTTCTAGAACAACTATAGTATATAATGTGTCTGTTGATTCCTAGACGAGCTCCCAATTTTGTAAAAGTAAAAATAATATCGAAAGAGCTTTTAACCTACGTGACTTAAAATGAATATGAATAAAGTTTATTGATTGGAATTATCAGAAAAAAATCCCAATACGACGATGACGATTGAGACACACAGGAATCCTCATCCGACAATAAGAGTTAACGATACATACAATACTTTCAGTCTCCGAAAAAAGAAAATCTTCTCTGTCATTTTGTAAACTTCTGTAAGAAGCAACGAGAAGCCTAGTTTATCTCAATTATTCCGAATGATTGTCAATTGACTCGCGACTATCTCAGGAGTTTCTTCTTTTACTCTTTCCACGTCGTTATTACAGCTTTCACTTTAAGCGTTCAGATATTATATTATTGCATTATTGTATCGTACAATGCCGAACGTAGATAAAAAAGCTGTACATATACGATCGTCTTAGAAGAGACAGTCGAATGCGAAAGGTTAAAGAACTTTTACCCTCGAAAATTGTCGAAATTCAAACATTGAAAAACTTGGATCCATCGCAGACTTAGAGATTGAAATTTTCTCTTTACGATCCCTCAAAACTCGCTACACAATTTTTTTTTTTTCATCATTTCATTGAACTTTGAATTATCAGGATTGAAAGACAAAAATATTCAAGAGATCTTGTCTCCAATATTCCAAGTTCTAAAGACTAGACTTCAGATATAGTCACGAAAAAAAAAAATGCTCGATTCGAACTTCGACGATTTTCGAGAATGAAAAGTCTTACTTTCCCAGACTTTCGTGAGCTCCGAGCTTCGAATCGAATTTGTCGTCGAATGTACGTACAATCGCAATTTCACGTGTTTCGAATATTCCATCCCAGCGATTCGGGAGAACACAGGAAGTTAAAGAACAAGTAATTCTTGGTCACCGTCGACGTCGAGGTCCTTTAATCGATCCAACTTCCAAGGTAGCTACAGTCTAATATATAGCTGGCTGCGAAATTTCCTAATCCTTTGGCGATTCCTTTTCCCCCGCCGAGGATTGCTCGTAATTACCTTCTTTAATCCTGTCGGGTTTCTCGACTCGGGTACTACGAGAATCTCGAAATGAATGTTGCATTGTTACAACAGGCATTATTAAAATATAGACAGTTTACATACAGACTGCAGAGAAGTTCGTCGGCAATTTTGGACTTTCAACGATGTAAACAGAGATTCGCCAAGTGCAAACGATTTGTAATAATAGATTTTTAATAATACGAGTGGGAAATTGCTAAACAAAGATTTACCAAACGTAGATCGTTTATGAACAGACTGTGGGGATCGCACGCGGTTTCAAGTTTCCTGACAGAAGATAAAAATTTGTTTTTAATGTCATTAGATGTAATCATGCTTCGCTGTAAATATTTCATGCACGTTGCGTACTTTTACAATTAACCGTAATTACTACAATAAAAATCTTTAGTCGATCATTGAAACCGACCTAATGTCCAACGAACGTTTTATTCAACAGCGTGGAATTTTAAATTTCGCGCGCGACGATTTAACATTTCAAAGGAGGACCCGTTCGAGGAGATAAAAATAGAAAAAAAGAAAGAAAAAAAAGACAGCAAGGATTAAACGCAATGTCCGCCGAGGAGCAGAGTGTATTATAAAACTTTCATCCGTGCGTTTTTCGCGAAAAGTCATTCGCGTTCTTCAAAGTGTAAGTGTATCTCGAAAATTTCCATGAAAAATGAACGAAACACTGAGCCTAGCCACTCCGGCAGTTCTATTGTTAAACAGCGACCTTATTCAAACACGTCAGGATCCCTTAGGTCCATTCTCGTTGTCGGTCCCTGTTTCAAATTCATTTCTTTCGTTTCCGTTTCGCTTACCGCTCTCACGGAAACCACGCTCGCTCACCTCCGCGATCCTCTCTGTTATTTAATTCCACATCCCCGTGGTATAACATCCGAATTTCCCCCCGCTTTCGACGAGCCATCGCGTCCCGAGTTACGTCAAAACGCTCGACGCTGCTTCTTCCTGCTCTCTGGATCAATTCATCAGACCGCTTCCTGAACAAAGTTCCCGTATCTCCTCGTTCCGAGAACGTTTGAGAAATTCATCGGGAACGCCCGCAAAGTTTCCACGCGGAATTGTCACTTGGAATTTCTCATACGCAAAGAGATCGTTTCGTACGACATTCCGGGAAATAACGACTGCGTTCGTTCAATTTAATTTTAATTTCGTTCGCTTGACGAGCTAAGGCGTTGAACGCATTGTGAGATTACGAATAAATCTAGAGATTGTAAAAATGAAAAAAAAAAAAATTTCTTTTCTCTGTTGCACAATTTACAATCTTTCTTTCTTTCTCTAAATTATGGCACGCTCGATTCTAAGCTTCTGACGTTCTATTTATACATCCGCAGACAGGGTAAAAATTCTAGGTTTTAAACAAAGTAGAATGATAGTAGTGTAAATACAGAATTGTGCGATTACAAATGAATTTAAATAAAAATGAAAAAAAAAAAAAATAATTTNAATTTACAATCTTTCTTTCTTTCTCTAAATTATGGCACGCTCGATTCTAAGCTTCTGACGTTCTATTTATACATCCGCAGGCAGGGTAAAAATTCTAGGTTTTAAACAAAGTAGAATACAGAAGTAGATAGTAGTGTAAATACAGAATTGTGCGATTACAAGTGAATCTAAGTAAAAATGAAAAAAAAAAAGAAAAAAAAATGAGACATTCTTCTTTTTCGGTTGTTATAATTTTTGCAATTTTCTTATAATTTTCCTCTCTTTGTCTAAATTATGGCAAGCTCGATCGAAATTGGGAGTATAGAGACGCTCGATACGTCCATAGCTTCTGACTCTTCTATTTATATGATCCGCAGACAGGATCAAAATTCTAGGTTCTGACAAAGTATAATAGAATAATAGCAGAGATAATAAATAATAAGGAAGCAAAGAAACGACAAACACGTAGTGTTACGTACATGTGCACGTACGGTACATCTTTATGTAGAGCTTCGATCGAACACTTTCAAAGAACGCGTCTTTCATTATTAATTGGAATAAAAGCAGCTACCGTTCTAGAGTTAAGATTATGTACAGTCGTACTCCTCACTGCAGAGGAAATTTTCTGTCCGTGTGCGAGACACTTTGAAGTTTTCACGAAGCTTCGTTTTGAAACGACGTAAATGAGCGCTGCTTGAAAAATACCATTCTTCGTTCACACATGATTCAATTACACTTGAGAAAAAGGAGAAAAAAAATTGCGAAAAAAATAGAGCGAATCGGTTCGATTGATCGATGAGAGATTTCACGTAAAAGTCCAAATCACCGAGAGTTTCTCGACACCTAGGCCATTCCTCTAGATCGCAAAGCGAACGGACAAAGTGGAAACGAATTCGAGATAAATCAGGAAGATTACCAGGAGGATTAACGGCCGAATAAATTAGGCGTTAAAATCAGATGGAGGCAAAAACTACAGAGGTGATTTTCAGGATGACCAAGCCTTACGCGACGAGTTGAACCTGAGCTGGATCCACTTGGCGTGTCGACGATCCTGGCAACATCCCCCTCGCGCTCTGCTTACAGCTGGTTAACCCGACGCACGCGGCAAACGTTAACAAACGCTATTTCTAAAATTGACAGACTGACACGGTCCGTCTGTCAGGCCGATCCTCTAGGCAGAGGCTGGTTCGGTATAAACCGGTGGCCTTCCAGTCGACCGACGCCGGCATTATTGATCGCGAGTCGTGACCGGCTGGCTCTCCAATCGACCGTTGCCCCTCTCCCTCCCCCCGCCACCCCTTCCACCCTCTCCCTTCGCAACCTACCGATTTTCATCCTCGAATTCCGATCGGCGATCATCCCTCTTCGTGCCAGACCGGCGAACCTTCACGTCAATCAGTGGCATCCTTGTAAAACCGCGGCCGCCTATTGGTTTAACCGGCGATCTCTCCGCGAATTTTCCACGCGCCAACCAGACCGTAAGACGGCCCGCTTCGCCAACTCGGACAAAACACGAAAGTATCTCGCGCACCGCGAGAGTATCTCGACTATATGTAGAAAATTTGTAACTATGAAAGTTACGCTGTTCTTCTATAACATCATCACGCCGTAGTTGACTCGGTTGCCACGATTCTATTATCGCGAATATCGAGTTTGAAACGAGCACGATTTACGAATTTCGAGTCGCTAGAGTAACCCGCGCGAGCTTTAAATAATGAATTTAAAACGAGAAGAAAAGGATCGAAAAATATAGATGGAAATTATAATTCGATACAATTTTGATCGCAAAAATATCTGTTGCAAGATCTCGTGTAGTAAATAAATATGTTCGTGTATAACAACGAATTATAGAAATAATGCCAGTTTGCAAATATATACCCTCGAAATTCGCGAAATATTTAATGGAATGTGGATGAGAAAATTTAAACAGCTGTATGCCCATTCTATCAATGAGACAATACATATTTAATCCTTTATTACGCTTCCAGTGGCTACTAATCTCTTAGTACATTTATATACGTTTATATAATTGTTAATATGTAGATTATATTTTAGTTTGCAATAATTGTCTTCTGTAACCTGTACGTAAATTTTCAGACTGCTTTCGACGTAGTTTCACGATAGGGAACGTATTTTCAAGATAAACCAATAACACGTGAAATATCCACGGGAACATCTCTCAGCCATTCCAGGTAGATTTCGTCGGGATAATATATCGTTCGCTTGCAAACTTCAGTTTACATAAAACTGTGTGATTTGTGCTCTCTCATTACCTGTATTTTCCAACGCTGTAACGAAACAGCGTTGGCAATTCATTTTTACAATCGTACGAGCAAAATTCCGTCACATGTTTCTTGTGAAAACTCGCAATCAAATCGAACACGTTACGCTAATATTATTCTCGAAGATGACGCCGTTAACGAAAATACATACCGTACGAAATCACGTTCGACCGATAACAGGCTTGAAAAAATTCTACGAAATTTTGAGAAAGAACTATGCTCTTCCGAAGAAGTATTAGGTATATCAAGAGGTATATCAAAAGAAAATACTATTTTCCGGAAAATTAAAATATTCACAGCGATTACACGCTCGATTAGCAAATTCACTCGAATTGCTTTACCGTTCGAAAGTTTCTTCAAAAATGTGGAACGAAAGAAATCTTTCAGAAAGAATATCAGCAATACTCGCATCGCTTAAACGAGCGTAGATTGCATTCGATTAACAAACTCGCTCGAACGGAAGGCAAATGCTGCTTGAAAATGGCGCCATTATTGAAAGCACTTGTTCTCTCCGGCGATGAAAATCTCAAAAAAAAAATAAAGAACGGCTTCTTTTAAAGAAATCAAAAGAAATTCTTTTCAAGAAAAAAAGAAAAGGAAAAAATATAAAATAATACCACAGCTTAAAGGCGTATAGATTCCAGCGATTACGTTCAGTTAATAAACTCGGACGGAAAGCAAATAAGCTGCGTTCGGTGCAGCGCGTTTGCGGATCAAGACATAAATCAGGATTAAAACGAAGAAGCGGAACGAAAAGCAAAGAAAAGAGAAACAAGGGAAGGAAAAAAACAAGGCATATTACATAATATATCGCGCATCGAGTAATCGTTAATTTATCTATAATCTCGAATATTTATACGGATAGTAGGCAATCCGTTGACCGAACGGGTAATCCAGTCTACGGAAAATTTACGAGCGGATAGCCGATAGACTGGAAAATTGGATTACGCATAATACAAAAGTTTCACGTGACTCCTTCATGCCGGCGTCTCGTTTAAATATCGCCACGATGCATTTCCTATCTCGTTACCTCGATGCAGCAAATAATTTCACCATGGAACGACACGGCGTTAAGTGCAATTCGAGATAAAGAAAAAGAAGAAGAAGAAGAAGAAGAAGAAAAAGGGGGAAAAAGGAAGAAAAGAACGATGTTAGGGAAATACTCGAGGAACACTCGAATTGCTGGCCACGAACCTCAATGAGCGTAAATTATCGCACAATCGGTCACGAAGGTCTACCACGCGTCCGTAATTTTTCAAACGTTTAAAGCGAAACGCGAGTGTTCTCAACATTTCACAGGCGCCAATTTGTTTGTTAGCAGATTGTCCGATTTTCATGCGTTTACACATGCGAAACGTGACGGACAGAAAAATACACGAGAAATACAATACGTGGAGAAAGATGTATGAAAAATTCAAAGTACGCAACTGACAAACTGAGTTCATGATATTTAGTCTAGATCTGAAACCATTTTTCAAACTACATTTGTTGTCTATTTATATCTAGTTAACTGGAACTTTATTTACAGCAAATGATTTACTAATTTGAAATATATCGTTCAATTTGAGATTCATTAGTGAAGTATTTAAATTAAGAATATGTTCAGATTATTGAGATATGGAGGATTCAGAAGTCAGCTGGCGTAAAAAATTTTCCACTAAAAACAATCTGTGCTGTACGAGCGTACCTTCAAATTCAATCGATTGAGTATTCAACATTCGTTCACGTCAAACAATTAAACGATATTTATATAATGTATATAATTGTAAATTAATTAAATATTAAAGTGACTACGTTACAAAATGACCTACGTTCCCTCAGTTTTTTGACAATGAAACTGTACCTGTCTGGCGCAAGTCGTTTTTAGACGGACAGGCAACTCGCATTGATTAGTTTCCGAGTCCTTCGTACGTAGTTAGTACCGTGTACGATTAGCTCAGAGATAAGATCAGAGGCTAAAATTACGTTAACGAGTCTCACGCTCGAACTAACCCTGTACACTTTACACGTTCGAAACGTAAGCGTCCGAACCTGGCTTGCGACACGAGTGTCAGACTTCTGTGGCTAACATCTCGTCTCGTAGGGAAGAATGACGGAGAAAAATCGAGCGAAATGGCAACCCCGTTGACTCTCGCTTTCGTTGGAGCGCGCATGCATACGAGGGTGAAAATAAACGCGCGGACGATAAGAAGTTCGATCGACACGAGGTGGCGCGAGGGAGAAGAAGAGTGAAGAAGGTTTCGGGGAAAACGAATCGCGAGCTGAACCACGCCGATGGTCTAACAGAGTAAGGGGGAGGGTAATAAAGTCTCATACAGTATTCATCGGTGACCATGTCGCGGCAAGGTTGAGCCTTGGCACAGTGACATAATTCCCAACGCGCTGTCGTATCGCGCTACTAGCTAGTAACACGCTAGCCAGCGATGACCGTGAGGTCTCGAGACTGGAATAATCGGCGGTTCTGCTGGCCGTGGTGGCCGTCGTAGTCGTAGTCGTAGTCGTAGGTACTATCGCGCCATATCGTGGTGACGTCGTCGGCCTCGAGTTGATAGTGAACACGGTGGCGTGTTCCCTTCGGTTCATCGCTTGATCGATGGACTTTACTTTCGAGCCGGGAAGGTCGTTCGCTTTCACCTTACCTCGCCTCAAACTGCCGCGGAACACGAAGAAACATCGAAAGTGCCTGGAACTGCTGGAGGAAGGCTGCTCTCGCGTGTACGAAAACACAGTTGGCGTCGCGTCGCCTTCGCCAACGTCAAAGAGAGACGAGAATCTGTCCCCGCCGAACTCTCGGCTCTGTCGATGAAAAATTGTGGGTAATTTACTTGGATGGTCGAGGGTCGCTCGTCTGACAATGAGGTCCCTTGATCGGATCGAATCGAATCGTTCGATCGTTACGTTTCATTCAATCTTTGCTTGTTAGCAGGCACTTGCTTTTTTTGGGTTGATAAAGATCGTGGTTTTTTTCTAACAGATGTAACCAACTTCATTTGAAACCGTGAATTCATTCTGCAATCTGATAACTAATCGTTTATCGTTGATTTCAAAAGGAACATTTTCGTCATATCACTCTCGAGAAAGAGAAAGAAAACGCTGTGCAAGCTCGTAAAAGATCATCTGACGATCTGACAGCAGTTAGAGAATTGGTTCTTGGAATTGTTTTCCTACCGAAAAAAATATAATCATCAAATTGCTTGAAAAAATGGCAAAAGGTTATAGAACAAAAATGGTTAATGTATCTCGCGAAAAATTCGCCTTTCATTTGCACACATCGAAAAAAAGAACGCAATTACTTTTTGACCAAGCTAGTATATCAATATCACTGTCGATTGTCGATTATGCAAATTAAAATTAGGAAAAAGTGAGCATGCTCGTCAAAAGTAAAATAACGATTCATTTGCCAATTGAGATACCATCAATAACGCCATTACACCGAGTGTAAGAAGCAACAGTAACTGTCGGATACGATTATTCGAATTCTTCTGCAGACGTATAGCGTTCGAAGGATTCACCGCGCTCGTTCGTATATGCCGAGTCACTCGCTAATCTCTTAGGCGGAAACCGGTACGTACGAGCGTACGTCGCGTCGCATCGGTTTCGGTTGATCGCCGGTACGGATGGAGCCTGTGAGAAACTAGATCAGCCTGCTGCTCTCGGGGGTTAGGGCGTTCTACTTTTCGAGTGCAGCAACGACGACGCAAGAACCAAGGGGGGAGGGAGAGGGAAAGGCAGTTGTTCTCCGTTAAAAATGCGACCACTCGCTCGCATTGTCCTCCCAACCCCCGCTCGGGAGATGCTTGAATTGCGACATTCAAGCGAAACATCGAAAACGCTTAAGCGCTTTACCGTTAACGCGTTATTCAAGCTGCTGGAAAACCGGTTTTCCCTCTTTCAGGGAAACTCCTGGCTCCACCAGTCGGCTTAATTAGCATGCTTGCTTAGCTTTCTCCCTCCCCCTAACCCTTCCGTCCCTCGTGTCTCTCGTTCCCTGTCTGCTCTTCGTCTTTCGTCAAACGGCCCGATCGTGGACCGATCGTTCCGCGTGAACCGCGAACGTTACGCGATACCGCCGATTCCGAACAGAAAGCTCCGATGCGAACAGATGTACAGATTTAGTCGCATTAACGCCACGCGAACCATGTACCTAGAAAGCATTCTTTAATGGAAAGTTCGTGTTTTCCCGTTCGCACGGTTCCCCATTTTCCCTCTCTCTCTCTCTCTCTCTCTCTCTCTCTCTCTCTCTCTC
>NIPQ01091261.1:4642-18539 GCA_002806875.1 Lepidotrigona ventralis hoosana | reverse complement strand
TTTTTTAATTTTTTTTTTTTTTTTTTTTTTTTTTCCTTTCGCTCGAAAATCGTACGGTCCTGAGCTGCGATCGGGAAACAGCGTTTGGGGTGGAATGTTTTCAAGGGGTTAGTAACGCGCTTCAAAAAAAAAATGGCGGCCGATCGAAGGCGGTGGCGTTATGACGCATGCCACACGGCGACGCTCGGCGTCCCTCGGCGGCGCCACCGTCGACCAACCCCCGCAGTTCGATTGGAGACACCGGCCGGCGTCGACGGCTGTCGCGGAGCTCCTTCCTCCTTCGGGTTCGCGTGTGTGCTAAAGCCTCTCTAGCCATCTCGTATCTTTCTTTCCTTTGTGTCGAGCAACAACGCGGGATCATTCGCGAGAGGTACGGCCAGCAAACGAAACGTTCACGATCGTTACGTTTTTCTCCGCTCTTTTCCTCACTGTTCTTACTACCTGTCTGCCTTCCTTTTTCCGCCTGCGGCGACCGAACGTTTCTTTCGCGAGTGCCCTTTAACGAGTTGTCACACCGAAATCAAACGAATCGTCTCTCAGTCGGTAATAAGTGGCCGTACACCACAAGCCACGCGTTTCGTATTCTCGAAGATTTGAAATATTTCAGCTCGTGGTTTGCTCGTGGCGCTGTCGATCGTGTATTTGCCTAGTGTTCCGATTCGCGTGACATAACTATGGTTTCAAGCGGCTCGATCGCTGGTCGTTGAACTTTACGAAGATTAAGGAAGGCGGAGAGGAGGGTTCGGTCGAGCCTCGCCACGACGCGGATAGTTGAACGTATTAAAGCTCAAGTCACTCGGTAGTGTCGAGGAGGACCGTGTCGGATGAAGACTCGCTCGTTCTCACTCGAAGTTTCGTTTCGAGGGAAGCCGCGCACCGCTTCGCGACCAGCCGTCGGCTTTTCATTTTCTTTTGCTTTCTTTCTTCGTCGTTCTTGTGAAAGACGCGTTGCCGCGAGATCGAGCCGTAATCGAAGAGTAAGCAAGCAACGATAATAATCAGTTCGTTTGAAATCACTTTGTCGTCGCCATTCTCGCCGAATTCAAACATTTTTGCAACACCTTCGAAACTGTACCGTTGCCAACTTCACAGCGTACGTTACGCTTTCAATGATATCGAAATTATTGAAATTCACCTTCCACAATCTCGATTCGAATTTTTATTTTTTTTTTCTTTCTTTTTCAATTTTCATCTTTCAGACATTCGTTTCATTCTTTTTTTTTTTTTTTTTTTTTTTTTTTTTTGTTTTGGATAGAAATGCGTAGCTCGTCACAAAGTATGCATATCAATGCCTCGTCGTGCACACGTAGCCAAGTGAATTTGCATCGGATATCACCGGTGATTTGCTGACGCGTAACAGGCACGGTAAATATCGGTAAGGCAAATCGCTACACGCGCAATTGAAATATCAAAACTAAAGAGAGAAGCACTTTACCGATAGACGGATATACACGTAAGGAGGGTATACAAGACACGAGTTTAAAAGATCGCGTTCGCGGCTAGTGTGTAGCTGTTGCCCGGCGTGCTTCGACACACGTTAAAAGTGGAGGGCAGGCAATTGCCCACTTTTTGCAATTGCCGGTGTTATTGTTGCCATGTATCCGAACGCTTTGCTGTCGGGAGACTGAGATTACAGTGCGAAGCATATTGACTGTAAAATATATCGTCGTCACGATACGGATGATTGTTATCTCAGTTTTTATAGGACGCACGTGCCTCGTATGACCTTCTCACAATAATAAATATCTCTTTAATCCATTTTTTTTTTTTTTGGTAATTTTTTACTGCGTTTTTGTTTTCGAAATCAAGCTCGAACAGAAAAAAAAAGTTTTTATAAATTTCTCCAAACCCGACAGCAAAGTGTTAGTACAACCTTGTAGTCCTTTGGAATTTCGGAGAATTTCGGTCGTGCAACGTTTTGTGTTGACGCTTTCTGACAACCGAGTGCCTTCGTGTTGTCTTGCACGATAGAGAAAGAACGAAAGAAAGAAAGAGAGAGAGAGAGAGAGAGAGAGAAACAGAGTACAGAGAGAAGTGTTACTCGCGGTATTTGGTGTTTTCGTATGTACAGTGTCATTTTTCCCTTCGCGCCTCCTCGTTTGTATCGTAGAATCGATCCCGATAATCAAATCGACTTCGGGGAGAAGAAGTGTCGCCGACCGATCCGGGATCCGACGCGGATTTTCAGTGCGCGTTCCCCACGCAAGGGGTGGGAAACTCGCGCGACATAGTCGATAGTCGATCGTGAGAAGTTGGGATTTCGCCTGCTCGAAGAAATGCGAAAGTGAATATCGCAAGGGGCGAGCGCGTGCATCGCAGGACGATGGCTGAACTACAAATTTCCCGATTTGTCGTGCTGCTTGCTCATCTGATGGTCGTCTTGGTGCTCGCCCAGAACCCCATCGAGGAGAAGACCACCTTCGAGGCTGCTTTTCAAGGTAAATGTTATTATCGGCATTCGATACACTTTGCTGCCGCTATCGATTTCATTCGATACGCGTGCGTTTTTATGCGTCTGTAAACCACCTTTTTTTGGGGGAATTTAACGATCGTCGGTACTCGATCAAGGTTTGTCAAGCAGTAAAAGTAATACCGGGCCGAGGATGCAAGACGAAGTGAAAAATAAAATCCAGCCGCTCGTAAATGAAACGACGCTTGTTAAGTTTCTCGTGTTTTACGCATCGTTCTGATACGTCGGAGAAATTTCTTGTTTAACGAGAACGTGATCAAACGAAACCATTTTTCTATTTCTGTTAGCAGGATAGTGATAACATTATTGCTTAATCATTGAAATCGTTTAATTTGTTATATCGATTATCGAAATCATTGGATCGATTATATTATATTAACAGCGATGAAGGAAGAAAAATTGAAAACGAAATCATTTTTCTATTTCTGTTAGCAGGATAGTGATAACATTATTGCTTAATCATCGAAATCGTTTAATTTGTTATATCGATTATCGAAATCATTTGACCGATTATATTAACAGCGATGAAGGAAGAAAAATTGAAAAATTGAAAACGAAACCATTTTTCTATTTTTATTAGCAGGATAATATTATTGCTTAATCTTAATCGAACTATCGAAATCGTTTAATCTGTTACATCGATTATCGAAATCATTTGATCGATTCTATTAATAGCGGTGAAGGAAGAAAAATTGAAAACGAAACCATTTTTCTATTTTTATTAGCAGGATAGTGGTAACATTATTGCTTAATCATTGAAATCGTTTAATCTGTTGTATCGATTATCGAAATCATTTGATCGATTATATTAACAGCGATGAAGGAAGAAAAATTGAAAATGAAACCATTTTTATTAGCAGGATAATATTATTGCTTAATCTTAATCGAATTATCGAAATCGTTTAATCTGTTATATCGATTATCGAAATCATTGGATCGATTATATTAACAGCGGTGAAGGAAGTAAAATTGAAAAGAAAACCATTTTTCTATTTCTCTTAGCAGGATAGTGATAACATTATTGCTTAATCTTAATCGAATCATCGAAATCGTTATATCGATTATCGAAATCATTTGATCGATNCTGCTGAACAAATCGTATTTATCAGAATACAAAATATTAATTCCAATAATAATTTTAATAAAAAGAAGAAATAGAAAAATTCGAGAGCAAGTAATCAACACATTTACAATTTCAGTGCTCAATCTCTTTAATGGCGGAATGTTACTAGAAATGTTACTAGAATGTTACTGGAATGTTATCGCGTCTTTAGAAAGGAAAACCCTCGCATATCAATATCTTTTTGATTCTCTCGAACTTTTCTATTCTATTCCTGCTATTATTATATTGCAGAAATTATGGTAAATTTTCTTTTTTCACTATAGTAATATAAGCTATAGAAATATAGCTAAAAAATTATACACTACTATAGAAATATAGTATTTTTTTTACTATAATAAAAAATTATACACTACAGTAGAAATATAGTATTTTTTTACTATAATAAAAAATTATACACTACTATAGAAATATAGTATTTTTTTACTATAGAAATTTTTTACTGTAGAAATATAGTAAAAAATTATACACTATATACTACTTTCTTTTCTTTACTATAATATCTGCTATTACTATATCGCAACTCATTATTGAAAATTTCTATTGTTACACGTTACGCTCGTATCTACTAAACTATCGAGGATAACCAGATTTCGTCAGCGTGGGAACTACGTGCGCCGTTAAATATTTCTCGCCGTCGTTTCTCACTGAACGTGAAAAATCCCCGAAACAGTCCCGAAAGAGTCCTTGACGTCCCGTCGTGGCGGGTTAATAAAAAAGGAAGGAGTCACAGACACGTAAGAGCGTGGCGAGGAAATAGTAATATTGCAGAAAGTTGGCGGTTGGGCGTGAATTATTCCGACGGTGGTCGGCGTCGATCGAGCCTCGTCTTCGAGCGTAGCTGCTGGAAAATCCTCGAAAGCGCGGGGGATGGTGGTGGTGGTGGGAGGGGGGTGAGTGAGGACACAGGGGGTGACAGGAACGCTGAGCCAGCGTTTCGACGAGGGCACAGAATAATTCAAAGGTAAATGAAGCGCTTTCTCCACGGTCCGTGACGCCTCGCTCGCACCGGGAAAATACGACGCTGGCAATCGCCATCGAGATTTATCTGCCCTCGCCGATAAATACCATCCCGTTTAGTCCCGGTGACTTAATAAATTCGGAATGGATCACTCGATGTACCTGTTACGTATCTATATATCTCCGATAGTCACATTTCCCTTGATTGTTCGACGACTTTCGTCTCGGTGGTGTGTTCTTTCGATATAGTATGAATTAGAGATTCAGTCTCTCTCTCTCTCTCTCTCTCCCTCTCATCAGTTTGTCGAGCCAAATTTTAAACATGGAGATTTGCAGATGCGTTACTAACCAAATCAAGTTTTGCTTCTTTTAATTTGGTTACCTGGACACGGGGATTGGTGTTTTGAAAGGACAATTACCTGTGAATTATATTCGTTATAAGCAGATGATATTAATATGATAGTTAGTAAGAATTAATAATCAACTTCGAAGTANTGATAGTTAGTAAGAATTAATAATCAACTTCGAAGTAAATCGTCAATATTTTTCTATTTTTCGATCGATGAAGCTTCTGCTAACATTCAAGTTGCATATCTTTTTCACAGAGTTTCTGTGAGTTATATTGTATATTATCTTTGTATTTACAGGAAATTCAGCCACGTAGCACGTGGTATAAGATAAAACGTTCATTATAGTATAATGTCTGATGAGCAGAATAAATATCTGTTTGAGATTTATTGCATTTCTTTAATGAAAATTTATGAAGATATAAACATCCAATTATAACATATTGAGAGTGTTAAAATTAAAGAAACTTCTTCGATACCCCCCTGTCCTGATAAAGATATTATAGTTTATATAATTGGAGTTCATACAATAAAATTTCACTGATTATTCTACCGGTGTTTCTTTTTATTCGTGTAAGAGTTCGAATTCAAACAAGTGGATTTAATCAGTAATTTGTTTAATCAGACAATAGACAACTCCGCTTGTATGCTTAAATGCTCGTCGGTGGGACGAATAGTTTTATGTACAATTAAGAGTTCACATAAATAAGATCCTATCGATTCTCTACGATATACTTTGAAACGAGTTCGATGCCCGGGCTAAGGCCAGGATTCAACCATCAAGAATTCATTTAATGAAACTTGCTTGTGAATGGAGTTCTCAACTTGTGTGTTTCACAAAGCGAGTCAAAGCGAGGCGAAAGAAATTCCATTTCCAAAGTCGTCAAAAAATGGAACGCGCGCGGATGTGTCTTGAACTCGGGGTGAAAGGCATATTCTTCAGAATATACGTCTCGTCGGCTATTATTCTGAATATAACGTTGTCCCATCGTCGCGATGTCTCCACGAGTAAGCAAGCCTCTGTCTGACTGTGTCGATTCTTTTCTGCATTTCAGGGAGATGCGGCCACGGGTCTCCGTGCGAGCAACTCTGCTACGAACTTCACGATGGGATGTACGAGTGCGATTGCAAGGACGGCTACATTCTTCATAAAAATGGATACAGCTGCGCCGGTGAGTTGATTCCGAAACTTACCTTACTTATCTCTTGGTCTTATATCCTTCTTCGCGATTCTCGCGCATCTCGCAAAACGATTGCAAGGACGGCTACATTCTTCATAAAAATGGATACAGCTGCGCCGGTGAGTTGATTCCGAAACTTACCTTACTTATCTCTTGGTCTTATATCCTTCTTCGCGATTCTCGCGCATCTCGCAAACCTTTCCCCGATTTCCCCGTAGACGAATCTGTTTATTCGATCCCGCGAACTTCGCCCTCGCCAACTCTCTATGAGAATTGCTTCCTCTCCTCGCTCACTGATCTCGCGATTTCAGGGGAAATTTAAGAGAGATTTCACTTTTCTGCCAATTCATTGAGAAGTGAAAGTTGCGTGGATTTCGATTTACGTGGAAAGCGATTAAATTTTATTTCTTCAAGAAGATAGTTGTATCAGTTGAAACTATAAATCTTCTGATATGCATGTTAACATGTATCTGCGAGGAATTGTCATTCATTTGAATGACACGAGAAACTTCTCATTGTTGATCGTACGACAAATAAACTTTAACTTCGTTGACGGTGGATAAATGTGTATCGATGTTAGACAAATTACTCGATTATCGTGATAATAATTTCGAAGAAGCAAATGCGTCTTACAAAAAGAAGAAACTCGGAGCAAACCTTCAATCCAGTATTAAAATCATCCTTCAAATACTTCGAATATCGAGAAAATTGAGCAACTTATTATATATATATATCCAAATTATTTTATATTTATTTCCAAATTACTTTTCACAACTTCGAAGAAATTCAGAGCACCTTCTTTTCGCNTATATATATATATATTTATAATATATATTATATACATAATATATATAATTATTATTCATTTATTACTCCAATTATTGAAGAGCCATTTAAGACATTAAATGTTGCCAAGATTCGCAAGATAGAATTCGTGTTGTAATAATTTCGTCGATAAAATTTCATCCGTCGATGGCTGATGTTTCGAGAAAAGTCTAAAGGAATCTCGCACGAGCTTTCTCATCTCGTTTCGCGATTAAATAATTAACGAAAACTGGATCATCAGGGGCGAGTGTCAGGATCCATCACGACGAAGCCAGCGAGCTCACAAAGTTACAAGTTCATCCGTTTTGCATTCTGCAAAGCTGTCGAAGTTACGAACGAATCGAGGTTATTTACGAATCAAGGAGCGCGTAAATCAGCCTTCAAGATCAACAAGGATTAACGTAATGAAACACTTCTTTCCGTGAGAAATGCCGAATCCACGAGATATCCAACGAGATTCCCCTTCTTTCCATTTACCTTCCTCGACGAGATTCCGGACTTTTATAAAAGGAAGATCGCAAAAGCACGAGATCATCTTGCAATTGTTTACGATGTAAATACGTAGAAACGGAAAGGAGGTTGAAATTGAAGCTGCTGGTCGAAAGAAGCAAACGCTCTCTGTTTCACTTTCGTTCGATTATATTTTTTGTTCTATGTTCTGTGCATTGTGTGCATGAACATTTCCTACGCCATCGAACATTAATTCTTCGTTCGGTTAAAATCGAAATTCGAATACATACAAAATTGATATCGAAGTATCGTGCATGTGTATTCTGAAGTATTTTTCGAAATCCACTTCCGGTGGTGGCAAATCCAAACTAGACAAAAACAATTTACCAGAAATGTGACTTTTTTTTTTATTTCGAAACTTTTTGTTTATAATTATATACATACATATATATATATAAATTTATATATTATTCATTTATTACTCCAATTACTGAATTGATATTTCTGGATTTAGTGACGTCTAAATATTTCAAAACTTTTTCTTTATAATTATATATATATATATATATAAATTTATATATTATTCATTTATTACTCCAATTATTGAAAAGCCATTTAAAGCATTAAATGTTGCCAAGATTCGCAAGATAGAAGTCGTATCGTAATAATTCCACCTTCGTCTTAAAAATTCTTTTGTTAATTGTTAGTTAGTTAGTTAATTATCCTCTTTTCACGCTTCGTTCGTTGTAAGAATGACGTAAGTTTCGCGGGGCAATCTCCTTTAGAGGTTTATTTTGTTCCAGAGTTGAATTCGACGTCCCCGTCGACAGGCGAACTGGGTGAATTAGTGGAGAACGACGAATTAACCAAGGAGACAGACGACGACGAGGATGCTGTCGAGGACATCCTTTACATGCGCGGCGCGTCATTCACGATACATCTGGATCCGCCGCCAGATAATTCAACCACCAATTCCACCAAGATCACCGAAGAAACTAGCGCACCTCTCGATCGGGTCGAGATTCGAGCCACGTCTCAAGTGAGTGATTGCTAATTTCTTTTTCTTTTTTTTAAACCAAGAAATATATTATGCTCGAGACGTGTAACAAAGCTCGAAATTATGTCGAAAGCTGATAATTTGTTTAAAATTATATCAAACGACATAACACTATTTTATTCATCCGATAAACAAAGCCCCAATTTGGTTCGAAACAGATTGTTTGCATGGTTCTAAATACGTATCGAAATTTTAGATATTCCACGTAAGAGTTGTTACATAATTGTTAGATAATGAAGAGAAGAACACACTATCTTTTAAACAATCATGGAAAAAAGAAAATCTAAAATCTAGTAAAATCTAAAAGCTAATGCAAATGTTTGTTTTTTCAACTATTGAATCAGAAAATTCGTCAGCATTTTTATTCTATTGCGTTCTGTTGTTCTGTCATACTTAGTAAGTATTCGAACGTGGCGATTAAAGAGAGAAAGAATTTTCTACGAAGTAAGAAACAGCTTCCATTTCTTTCTTTTCCTCTCGTCACGCACTTTTCGAGAAACTCGGTGCAAATTGTATTCTATATTTTCTCAACGCGAGTCGTAAGCTTTCTCGATGCAGAAAGAAAGAAAGAAAAAAATGTCAAATCCCGTTTTCTCTTTTTTTTTTTTTGTTTTATCCTGCTGCGATTTCGTTCCTTGTAACTCTCAATGATCGATCTAACAGCCGTCGATGCACAGATATCCGACCGGGATTTGTCCGAAACGCAATTCTGCGTTGTTTATTATCGTTCCACGTCGGTTCGTCGTTCTCGTTCTCTGTTCCACCGTTGCGCTCGTTTTTTTTCCCCCCGGCTCTCGCTTTTCATTCATTAATTGGAAAACGTAAACGCAGAGCATCACACACGGCTTGGAGATTATCGAAATAATTGGGAAATTGTTGCGTTCGTCCGCTGGGATGCATTTTCGCGACCCACTTGAAGTTTCAGGTCGTTGAGAACCACCTGGTTTCATTCATCGCCACAAAAATTTCATGAATTTCCCCCGCCAGCTACGAACANAAGCAAAAAGCAGACTTGAAATTTTTTCCTAAATTTTTTCTAAATTCTTTCAAGTCTAAGAAGACAATCCTCCGCCATATTCTCGAAGCTAAGACAAAATTCCTTTTTAACCGATTGCAGAGCTACGCCAATGACAAACTAAAAAAAAAAAAAGAATGACAAAGAAAATTCGTTCAAATTTTTGATTTTCACGCAGTGATAAATTTCACGAAGACAAACAACTCGTTTGGTTGGTTTAGGGTCCGAATTTGGAGCAGAAGCTGCCGTCCACGATGGAGAGTATAGTGAGCACGGAGCCAGCGTGTTCGCTGGACTGCGGCCCGGCCGGCAACTGCTACATCGAGCAAAGCCGCGGAGGTTGGTTTAGGGTCCGAATTTGGAGCAGAAGCTGCCGTCCACGATGGAGAGTATAGTGAGCACGGAGCCAGCGTGTTCGCTGGACTGCGGCCCGGCCGGCAACTGCTACATCGAGCAAAGCCGCGGTGACGACGTCGACCTGATCGGCGACGACGACGGGGACGACGTGTCAGACGACGCGTCGATGGCCATGGATCTCGAAGGGAACGACGTGGCTCCGAGACGGAAACAAGGGTCCTTCAGGCAACGGTGTCAATGCCCTCTCGGCAGAGGTGGCGATCGATGTCAACTCGGTGAGTGATATTTCTTTCAATTTCAACAAACGAGCTCACGTCTGCTGCATGTACTTAGAAGTACCGAGCGTTCGAGCGTTTCCTTCCTCGCCTTTCGTCTCGATGCTACACTCGATGGGACAGGGAAGAGGGTTGGCGAGGGGGAGGGAGAGGGAGAGCGAGACTCTTGGACGAGAGCCAGTGCTCGACTCGAACGGGGATTCACCGGCGTGTGACGCTCGAGAAAATCGATCGACCGGCGGATTTCACACGGCGGAAGCTGGAGTTTAATTATCCAGCTGGACCTTTCCAGCTGGATGATGGTGTTCGAGGTTGAGAGAGCTCCGTAGCTTGCGGGTTTCAGGTGTCGGCGTCGGTGAGAGATTGTTGGACTGTTCTAGATCAATTGTGCCAATTTCTCTTTCGCTTTTCGAGATTCCACTGTTAGGGAAGATGCAGCTCGCCATGGCGAACTTAAACTTGACGACCAAAGTTGAACCGATACGTCGCAGACGTTAAAGTTAAAGAAACAGAAAATCTTTATAGTACAAAATATCGTTCGAGCCTCCGAAAATACAGTTTCACATCTATAAAATATCTAACGAAGATATTCAAATGGCCCTTTTGACTTGAATTCTTCTAATTTTTTGTTCAAACAGCAGCTAAAGTGTTCAAATTAGATCAATAGGCATGTTTCGTTATGATAAATGTTCAGAGTGAAATTTTATTTCGAAATTTTTCAATCGAATGGCAAATCAGAGACTTATGCAATGATCTAAAATCGACTGATGAAAAAATAAGCAAAATATTTGTTCTACTTTAGTGTTTGAAATTTGAATGGAACAACTATTCGTTTCACCTTCTTACTCTGAATTGGACACCATAGTGATTCGGATTCTTCATGCAGAACATTCTCCTCCCTGGTGTGATGTGAACAATAAATCGAGAAATTTCCGTATCATTGTAATTGCTACGCGATAGTAATTTAATAATTATCTATTAACAATCAGACGCAATTTTCGACGTGTGTGCTCGTGTGTGCACTATTGCAGCGTCAGAAAATTAAAATGTCCACCCTCGATAGCAAAACACTCCGCTAATTATCAATATACGATAATTTATAATTTATAAAGCAAGAACATTGGCGTTGTAGCATTGCTTTAATCTCGCAAATAGGTGAGGTGTTGAGAAGCCGTGGAAACAGAAATTCAAGGGATAGTTCGCCAGAGCGGGCCACCATGTTGTCGCCTTAGTGTCACGTGATTTTACGCCACCGCACGCGTCTACGAATTGCAAATTTCGTTCCAGCAGGGCCTTTCGTCCTCTCCGGGTTACAACACTTTGATCTTAGAACCATTACTCGGTCGCGGTGTTCTCTCGAGTACCGCGGATGACACAATTCAACCATCCAGACCATGTCAATTAAAATTAAAATTTCACTGCGCGATGACGCAGTTGCGCTACGCTCGGCGTTTAACTTTTGTTTAAAAGTTAAATACCCACCCGTTTGTCTGTAGCAGACGATCATCAACAGAGAAAATGAAAGGATTTTTTTTCTCTTTAGACGAACACACGTCTGCTTTCCACAGTTCTGTGGAAATTCGAAATATCCCACTCGTTTTTTGGCATTATAAACATTCTTTTTTCTTTCATTTCCATATCGCGGGGATTTGCAAATGTTTCCATTCGATGTGAATGTTTCGCTGCAATTTCCATCCTTTCGGCAAATAACGAAATAAATTTTCGGGATTCACTCGGTGTAACTGAGTTGGAAGCTTTTTATTAGGGATTGCTGTTTATTCATTAGGAATCGAGGGAGAACTTTTACTTGAAACGTGTTGCGTACGGTGATTTGAAATTTTACAAAAATTACATCTGTTTTAATCGAGCAATTAATATAAAATAAAATGATCAATAAAGTAGAATTACTGTCGAAAATTTTTTACACTTCCACGTATGATATGTGGTATCATGTTCTTTGCAAGGAATAAATATTATTAATTGCGTCGCGTATAATCACATTCGAAATATGAAGCTTGTAACGATATGTTCGACGGCACATTTTTATTACGTTGCGAAATAATCGATAAACAGATAATGTTTTTAAAATTCTTCCTTTATTAAATTGCTCCCGGGAAATCTCATCAAAATATCAGCAGGATATTTCCAACCAAACTGAAACGTTCTTTGATGGCAATTATTTTGCAAAATTCGAGGATACAGTTAACTCCCGAGTATTAGTTTAGTTTAGATTTTGTTTGACAATTGCTTTCGTTTCACTATTTCGACATTAGGATGTCGGTTTCTGTTTCGTGTTTTGATCGACGATCTTTGTTTTACGCAAAACGCTGATACCCAGCGCAAACACTTTTATTTCACCGCGATACGACCAATTTTTTTTTCTTTTTTTTTTTTTGTTAGCGCGATTGAGAGCCTGCGAGCATACGACTGGCTGCGTTTCTAGCATCGTATCGATATCTGTGATAAACAGTTTTTATTTCGTCGGACATCGTTGTTCCGTCCAATATACACTTTCATTTTACAAACGGAATGGCAAACAGTGAAGGGAAATGTAGATTCGCGGATAGGAATTGTAGATGGCGACATGTAAATTGCAACATTTCCATGGAGATTTTTTTGGGGGATAGTAGAGAACAATAGAGAACAAAAAAGAAAGAGAGAGAGAGAGAGAGAGAAAAAAATATTAGACAGAGTTAGTTCGAGTTTGTCTAGATAGTGAAAATATGAAAATATTAATTCGAGACGAGTTTTCTGTGATTTCTAGATTTCTACCATAAATAAAGAAACGAAGAATGGAGATTTCGATAAAAATCGTCGAACAAGTAAAATTGCTATCAATATTATTCTTTTACGAATTAAACGAAATTTTATTAATTAAAAGAAATTAAAAAGTTGTCTCTGACAGAGAAATGTGACATATACATACGATCACGAGTCAGGTTTGTCTCAATTATTAATCAATCTTTAATACTATTTTTAATAAACTAAATCTGATATATTTTCTTTCTTATTATTATCAATCTTTCCTCAATAATCTTTCTTTAATTATTAACTCAAAGAATAGATAACGACACGGTATCTCTTAAAGTTCTAAATGAAATATCTATAAAGCATCTCATAAAAAAATACAAAAATATATTTCCCTTCCTTTTGCAATAATCTAATCATGCTCGCTAATTAACCAAAGGAAGATTCGTGAAAGCTGCCGAACAGATAATATCATGTCGTTTTCAAATTTAATCCACATTTGGAAAAAACATACACACACACACACACATACGCGCTTCGACATTCAATAATTTCCTCGATCGTTCCCCCAGTTTCTCCTATTAAACCAGGCTCGGAACAAGCCTCGTTAAATTACCAAAACGCAAGCAGAAACGGAGTGAAAAGCATCGGGTTCGCCATCGATCCCGACGCGATCTCGATGTTCTCTAATTTTCAGGCCGGGATCGGAACCGGCATAATAGCCGGCTGAACAATTTATCGGACGCGGAGGCGAGAATGTATCGGCGGTCGAGTTTCCCCCTTCTCATCCCCCACGAGCCAGTTGAATCCTAGTTCGCTTATCATTTATTTATTCGCCGCGGCTTTTATCGCGAAACAGCGGAGATAAACGCGCGGAGGAACGTATCGAACGAACAACGGCAAGTCGAACGAAACCCGGATGAAGCTTGAAAGCACGATAATCGACGAGGGGGGAGGGACGCAGCTGGAAATATTGCGTTCGAATAAATAAATAAATAAATAAATAAATAAATAAATGGCCGCGTAATTCCGACATCTCCGTCGCGATATTTTTCTTTCCTTTTTTTTTTTTTTTTAAACGATTAGAAAAAT
>NIPQ01091259.1:0-11694 GCA_002806875.1 Lepidotrigona ventralis hoosana | reverse complement strand
GCCTCGTTTGCCTTGTCAAGTGGCTTCGAGAGATTTAGAAAAATTGCACTCGTATCGAGTTTACGGAACTTGGTAACTTGCGAAAGAATTCGTCTACGCTGGTGAGAGCGTGAAGTCGTCGGGATTGCAGAGAGTTAACAACAGCTTGAACAAATCAATCCGTACGTAGAGATGCCATTTTCCCTCCGGGCCTTTTCGCTGATTATCGTACAAACGTACACACGTATCGGCTACGAATCTTGCCGATAAACTGTAGCGATATTGAATTAACGCGAGGCGAAACCGCTGGTCACGTAACAAAATACAAATGAACAAATATCGACCACCGTGCGAGCAAACAGGCGTTTGTTTTTTAACCAGAGCGTGCCAGAGAACGCCGCAGCACGCGTTGCAAATATCAAGCGGTTTGGCAAACACGCGGCTAACGGAGAGCCCTGTGTTTCCCAGCTTTGTCCAGTTATGGTTCTTTCGCCTCGGTAAATTTTAATGGCAATACATACACAACAGGTTTCCCTAGGACACCGACCGTTACGATTTGAAGGTAAGGAGGCAAACATTTAAATTATATAAAAATATAGAATTATATAAATATAAAAATTATTAAAATATATAAAATTATGTAAAAAATAATGTAGGTATTATTTTCGTAGAGAAGATATATATATATATATATTTTTTTTTTTCTTACGAGAGAGGAATTCAACAAACTTGCCACGGGTATAAAGAAACATTCAAAGGGATTTTTTCCAATAATCTCGCGAGCAAAATGTATTAACAGAGTTTTACAAGTGCGCATTTTACAAGTTTCATAAAAGAGCTGAGAAGTTTCGTAAAGCCACGGAACGTTTCTACCAGCGAATGATCAAAGTTCATTCTTTCACGAATTCTTTAATTTTCTTTGAGCACGCGAGGAAAGATCTTTGCACCGTCACATCGAATAACATAAAAGATTCTTCACGCGAGGAATAACAGGGAATAAAAAGAAAGAAAAAAAATAATCAATAATCTCGAATAATGAGCCTCGATGATTCACCTTTCAAGAAGAATTTTCAACCCTTTAATTACAAATTTCCTTCATAAATCTTCGGGTAAAAGTAAACGGGTAGGAAAAAGTTTTGCAGGCAATCTACTCTTTCTTTAAGAATAACCGACAATGCTTGCGCCGCGATTTATCTTCATAAATTCAGCAAAAAAAAAAAAAGAAAATTCAGCAAAAATTTTCAAGATAACTTACCCTTTAAAAGGAATTAATGATTTTCGTGGCGCGGTCTTCCCGCGATAAAGAATCCTGCATAATCCATCCTACCCTTGTTCGTAAATCTTGAAATCAAAAAAACGGACGAATCCTTCACGAGCTGCGAGTCGTCCTAAAAGTTCGATCAAGGGCCAAAGTACAAATCAGAAAAGGATACACGTCGAGGAAATTATCGTAAAATCCAAGCTCTCAATAATCTGAAAGCTTTGAATATCCAAAGGTTCCTCGGATCGCGTTCAATGCGATTCTTAATTCAGTCTTGTAAATTATGAAAGTCGCAGTGTTAAATGATCAAGAGATTTTTTTGCCATTTTTCAAAGGAACTGTCAGGATGAGTGGAATGCAATTTAAAAAAAAAAAAAATTTTTGACCTTGGAATCCAAGGTGATCGAAGGTGTATAATTCATCATTGTGTGATAACCATGGACAAACGTTTCTTTCCACCCTGTACATGTGGACACGAGACGAGTTTACCCGACGGGGTGCATTCATCGTAGGCGGTTCTTACAAGTCACGTACTCGTCTTTCTGGCGAGACTGACATCGAGAGGATGCCAGGCCGGACAACGACGACGACGACTAGACGTCGCGGTTATTACACCGAGGGTCAACGAATTTCCCGGCATCACGGCGCGGCCTTCCTCCCCATAAAGTCCATGGGGAAATGCGCCAACAGCCGCTGCACACCGTTCGATACACGGTTATCCTGCTCTTCGACACGCAAGCTTCTCTTGTTCTTCCTCTTCCTTCACTATCCACCAGCAGTCTTTGCTGCAAAGTATCTCTTTCTAAAAAGAAAAAAAAAACAGAAAGGAAAATTATCAAATTTTCGTGTCCACCTGACAGATTATTCTTGTTCGTAGTGGAGCGGCACGGTGGTTAAAAAAATATATGTAGCTCGTGACTGACCCACTACAAGCAGAAAGCGACCCCTCGAGCGGGCCGCTCGATGCTGAATTTTTAATCGCGTGTCGCTCGCGTAATCGCGCGCCCTCCTATGAATATGTTAAGCCGGACGAAAGCTCGAACGAAAGCCACGTGGATTTAATTAACACCGGTTGACGAACGACGTACGAGAGAGAGAGAGAGAGAGAGAGAGCTACGGGATTGAGTCGCTGGTCGCGAAGAGGCAATTAGCAGGTTGCTACCCCGTGGAATATTCATTTTACTTGGCTTTTGCTTTCCGGTAAGCCGGCTTCTTCTTGCTCCTTGCTGATAACGTTCTTTGCTCTGCTGGTTATTTCCGTCGGAAGAGAGGAAATAACAACTCTTGCATTCGAATTGTCTGATGAAAGAATTCTCCAGCGACACACGCTTTGAATTCCATACGCAGTGAATTAAATTTCGCGGTCAATTTATTAATTAATTAACAGATTGTCAACGTAAGGAACAAAACTTCTTCTCTCTTGCCTCCTGTCTATCCTCCAACTTTCCATCCATCCTTCTAATAAACTTTTTCGAGTAATCTTCGCCGACCTCTTTAGCATTTTCCCGTCGTTAAATATCTTTCGCTAAGACCATCTTTATGGAGGAAGTTTTAGAGTAGTTATTGGCGTATTTATTTGCTTCGACGTAAAGAGCGGTGAAAACACTTTAACACTATTAACACTTTTATACATAAGATATATTATAGTTGAATTTGTTGCAGGGTACATAACGTATCTCGCGTATTATTTAGGTTCAAATGCTCTCACTGTAGTAGAACATGATTCTGTGAGAAAAGTCCCTGCAAGTTGTTAGATATTTTCATTTGAGGAAGTTTGAGAGTATTAATTGAACGCAGAGGCATATTTATTTGCTTCGACGTAAGGAGCGGTGAAAACACTTTAACACTATTAACACTTTTATACATAAGATATATTATAGTTGAATTTGTTGCAGGGTACATAACGTATCTCGCGTATTATTTAGGTTAAAATGCTCTCACTGTAGTAGAACATGATTCTATGTACGTTGTTAGAAATTTTCGTTTGATTAGAACGTTAAACTACATTTGTGATTATTGTGACGCAAACGGATATTTTCTAAATTTTACTTCGACGGTCGCGACATGGCGAGAAATTTGCCAAAATACATTTCATCCTCGCAATGTCGCGCAATATTCGTCATCCATTTACGCTGTTCGAATGCCAATGTACGTCATAAAATTTCGAATGGAAATTTATGCACGGCGTTTTTAGCCCGCTATAAATTTCCGTAGAATTCCTTCTTTAATTTCACCGGTATCGGGTAGAAAAATATACTCGCCTGCTTGAGAAATTTATTTGCCAAGTTTAAAGAAAATTTACCGTTGCCAATGACCATCGAACTTGTAACACCTAAGTGGTTCTACTAAATATTCCACGATTAATGGCGAAATATCTCGCTTCATGTGAAACCCGATCCCCCAATTAATATCCTGTGCAACTCGATTTAATACACCATCGTATTACCGATGGTGCGTTTCTACCCTTCGTGACATCTTACGGGCAACTTAAAAACCCATCGAGAAACCGAACGAACCGTACCGTAATGTAAATAAAAAAATAAAAAAATAAAAAAAAGAGAGAAAGAGCTATTATATACGTTCGTAAAAATGAATCAAACTTTCGACCATTTTCTCAACATTTCCATTTCGTCTGAAATGAAATCATCTTTCCCTCTTCAAGTCAACATCCACGTGGAAATCATTAATAAAATTTCACGTACGATTCGTCAAAGGATCGAAGGCACGCGATTCACCACGATGCATCGTACGTCCGGATGCCCGATCCGTATGGAACCAGCGCGAGAAGCTTCAATGGAAATTATACTTTATAATGGATACTAAACGAGAGTGGTAACCGGGACGCTTTGCCGGAGCGATTCACCACGATGCATCGTACGTCCGGATGCCCGATCCGTATGGAACCAGCGCGAGAAGCTTCAATGGAAATTATACTTTATAATGGATACTAAACGAGAGTGGTAACCGGGACGCTTTGCCGGAAGATAAACGATTCAAGAAGAAACGTAGGAAATATTTGGCCACCCGTCCCACCTCCTTCCCCGCCAGATTCAAGGGGGCACGAAAATTGAATAATGGAAGGACAGGATGAAGTTTCATCGGTGCTTTCAGCTGAACGAATTTTTCAAGCCGTTTATTCGCCCCGACTTGACAATATTCCCCCGCTATTGCTGGAAGGTGCTCGTTTATCGATCGATAACCGTTTACTTNAAAAAAAAAAAAAAAAAAAAAACGCTAAGCCCGGCCACGATAAACGCGGGACTAGTTCAGCCGGGTGAAACGCTCGCGTGCTGATTTACTTCGATCGCTGCCCAAGATGAAAAACAACCGAGCTCGGGTCACGTTTTCGAGAGTCGTTCTCGATCCCCTCTCGTCATTTTCATTTTACACGCCACGTTCCCGATCCCGTGCAATTTCCAAAGTTGAAATTGCAATTGAAATCGTAATAATTGCGAGTGATGCTGTAAAAACAATTTATTATTTAATTTACAATTTATCATTGGCTGTGCATCGAATGCTGGAGAAAGAAAGGAGGTAGGTAGCCAGAAGGGCCACCAAAATGTAATCACTTTCCTCGACATGCTACTAATTCACGGAAACTATAGCAGACAGTTTTTATTGTCACGCAACGCTAATAAATGTTAATCCGTATTTAAATATTCGCAACACTAATTACGAGAATCCAGTAGTCGTACTGATGGTTATCAACTAACTATCTCTTCTACAGCTTTTTCCTAGCTGCCTTGCAGATGATTCAGAAACATACTTCCACGATTTCAGTGGGAAGAGTTTGGGCAGTTTATAAGCGCAACACTACATAAAGATGTAATAAAGTGAATTCAATAGACTGATATATTTCTGTCTGAAGGAAAAACTACCCCAATTATTTGCAACAGTCAGAAATCGCAACGCTAGTTAATATTTTTTAAATTCAATATAAAATGAAATATAAAAGGAAACAGATTCCAACACTATCTATTCTTTAAGAATTTACAACAATTTATAATAAAAAATGCTAAGAACAATCGCTCATATCTACGTAATACAACCAGTCATCCTTGACATGATTGAATGACCAGAGGAATCAAAAATGCATGCAACTCACTATTAAAGTTGTTAATGTAGTTATGATCTTGGAGAAGTCATTGTTCAAACGGAAATCGTCAAATTTCGTGGAAAAAGTGAAGATTGGGAGAAATCTGCAACAAAGCACAAAATATTGCAATTTCTTTTTTAAAGATAGTATTAATTAAACTTAATATTAATATCTATTCAGTTCAAGAATAAAAATTTTCAATCAGATTCTGTTTTTTTAAATTAATGATAATTGAAACAAAATATAAGCAATAAAATTTATCGAAATGTCAAAAAAAAAAAATCCCTTCCCGAAAAAAGAATCTTCATTAAAATAAAATTTTGAATGTTACCTTACCTCCATATTGAATTTAACGGCGTTTAATTTTAATGGCGTCCTCTCCCCTCTCTTTAACACTTCAAAGTTTTCCTTCACAATCTGCCAATAATCTCTACTCTAAAAGAAAACCAAAACCTTCAGATATACAATTGGCAAATTATTATAGAAATGAAACGATAATCAAGGTGAAATACTGTTTTAAAAACTCGCGATACGAGCTAATGTAACAGCAAATGTAACCACCTAACCAAAAAGACGGTCAAAGGAGAAAAAGATAATTTGCTGATAAATTATAGTAGCATTTGAAAACCTATTAAATAAACACTTACGTTAGTTGAACGATATCAAGTAGCGTGGCTATGAAAAATGAAAAATGGCGTCGAAAGTGTTACGCAGTTAATAAATGTCACACGGAGTGATACATCTTATCACAACGATTTTCGACAATAGACTAACCCCCCCTCCCCCGCGCAACAGGTTCGCGACCACAATTAATTTGGCGGCATGGGGGCGCGAGTGTTCACGAATAGAATTCAGCTGATTTATGAAAAAAATTCTATGACAATGTTTTGAAAAACGAGCACATACGATGCATTTTTAATACTGACAAGATATTTCATACACACGATTCCTTAAAGGAATTGTTATAACCGTAGAAGTTATGACTGCACAGCATAATTATTAATGTAGAATTTACATGTGTTCTAACTTGTGATACACTTACAGCACACGACAATACAATAGCCAACAAAGGATTTGCAAATGCATACGTAAACGTGACTTTCCAAATTGCTTTGAGATTTCACTAGCATAATCATAGCAGTGTGGTTAAATGAACGTAAAAACTCTCTATGTTGAGTATTTCAGTAGTTTCGTGAACCACTATGCATGCAGACACATACTATGTATTCATTCCTAACCACAAAAAGGGTTAGGATTAAGATTGAATATATATAATCACTCTTTTAAATAATGTTCATTATTCTAATTCATGGACGTATTTGATAACATAAGTATAAATCTACGAACTATTAATTATAATCTTTACCTGACAACTTTCAGATGATATTTTCTCTTACTGCTTCTTCCCGCCTAAGCAAATGCTCTTATGTTGCATCCTAATACTACAGATCAATATCGATTATAATCGAGAATTGCAACAAGTGTATTGTGTATTCACCGTTTGGTAAAAATTGGCGCTGTAATCTTTAAAATCATTGCGCGCGCATTTCGTATAAAGATATATTGTCTAAATAAAAAGTTTTCCTTTTTTTATCGGCTCGTTTTAATTAATGTCGTAACTAAGTTTCGAGGACTGAGATTATTTTATTAAAGATTCCGAGTAAATGATCTTAAAAATCTTCCTATTTGAAAATTGATACTGTCGTTCCGACAGTATCAAAAGTTAACTTCATACATGTTGATTGAACGCAGTAGAATGTGCATGAGAGATAAGAAATAAGGAAGTAAATTGTCTACGCTAATAGTACAGCGTTGAAGTAATCTGAAATACAAATGCTCGCAGTAAGGAAGTTCTTGACTAACGTGATCAATTTTAGAGCTTAGATTATATATATTGGTCTAAGATGATTATTATCAAGATGTTCTAGAAACTTGAGGAAAACACAAGATAATGTATCAACGTGTACAATGCGCAAACGTAAATTGAATTGAACAGAAGTTGAAGGTATTTTTAAATTTTTAAATCTCTAAATTTTCAAATTTTCCAATTTTCGAATTTTTAAAGATTCTATAATTGTATAATTGTATAAATTCGTTGATGCATAGAACCACAGTTTGTGGTTACTTTCTCGACAGACACATCCGCAGAGGATTTTACAGAGGAGTTTTCCTCTGTAAAAGTTATCGTTTTCATAATTCATCTCGTTCAAAGAGGGGATTCACACCAGGGGTTGACCGACCAATGAAAATATGTCCCTGTTACGAGAGGATCAACAAGGATTAGGCGGAAGATTTAGGATTGTCTCGTGGCTGCTATTCGCTAAACGTCTAATCCAAAAATATGATTATCTTTCTACCTAACGCGCCTTAATACACTAATACTCTATAACATATTTTTCAGATTTACTTTATAACACAATACAATCATACCTAACAATCACCATTATATTGAATTGAACAATGGCTTCAACTATATCTCAAACATTATATTAAACATTACAAATTATTGCACGATTATATTTTGCTAACGTCAAAAAATATTTTAAGTAAAATAAGCAATATTGTCATTAAGAAATTTTCTGTCTGTATCATGAAACTACATATTATAATCGATATCATAAGCTACGATCCAAATATCAATTAAGCTGTAAATAACATGACAGAATTGCTGTTATCAATTTATCTGCAAACACATTTTTCAACATTTCGTCGTAGCAAACTTTCACCATATACCGCGTTAATCCAAATGGCTAAGAATTACTCGGATTCAAGTATGGCGAAATACAAGGAAAGATACGTTCTTGCTACACAGCTTCACCATTAGTTTACGGTTCCCAAGGGTAAACGAAGGGTTGCGCATCGCGTTTATAAGGGCCTGTAACGGGGAGTTGGCCAATGTCGCGTACTTCGAAGGGAGGCGAGCTCTAAGTTATAATTGCTATATGTTAACCAAGGTAGACAGGTGGGGAAACGACTTCGTATGAAACATGCTTGATACCTTTCGTAGGTAGGCTCGGCTAAGATTATAATAATTGATAGCAATTTATATTTCGAAGTGTGATCCTCAGAAATGTGTATAATTTCCTGAAGAAATGTGTATAAATGATTAAACATTAAAACTTATTTGAGATGAGACTAAACGATGAGAGAAAATATTTGAGAAAATAATTAGCTTTTCATATAGATATCCAATAATCCAAGAAATTATTAAACATAAGAATGAATTTCACTGTATAATCGTAAATTAATTAATTATGTTTTTAGATTAAAATATTGTGTATGGACATTTCTCTTAAACATAATTTTTCTAAATAAGAAAAAGATTGATTCGCAATATTTTTAATAAAATATTCCATCTGAATGAATATTTCGAAAAGTTATTTTTTCTAAATAATGTTAAATTGAAGGAGTTACAATAGTAAGTGTAATTAACATGTTGGACTTGTTTTATTTTTCAATGATACATATATATGTACATAGGATATTTAATCAGTCACACTTTCTTTTCTTCACACTCTTTCTTTCTTAACGTCTTTAAATTAGAAATATTTAAACAATAGTATTTTATTCGTACAAAAATAAAATAACGTAGACCATATTATAAATTTTCAACAATAAATTAAGTATTTAGATTAATTTTATCATACTTTGTATAAAACTGTTCCAATCGATTCAACCATTCTTCCCAAGCTATTTGTAAAGCATCATCCTTCAATTCATGGATAGTTGCAACTTCACCTTTTGTATAAGCAATAATAATCAAACCTCTATTTATCTGTTGGCGCAATTATATGTTACTTATATAAAGGTAATTAAATATTTTTCAACATTATTTCTAAAGAATAGTTACCTTAAATGAGTATTTGTTGAAAGCATTTATAGCTCCAATATAGGCAGCAATTTCTATTGGGGTATCAAAACTTGCTGCAAGTGATGTTTTTCGATGTGATGATTTCTTCCAACCAATTACATACGTGTGATCCCTAAATAATTACAGAAGTGTACAGTACTATAATGGTAATCATATAGTAATTTTTATTTCTCTATTATAACACAGCCAATCTCTGTTATACCTGTAAGAAGCAATACAGTTTATAATGCCTTTATATTGCAATGTTGGATGTGTCACATCTATTTCAATCGCATGAATATTTTGTAAATTACATAATACTGGGTACACACTCAAATATGCTGATTTGACAGAAGGTGGAATTTCAATTTCTTTACATGATAACACATTTTGCATACAAGAATGAAATAATTCGTTATCGTTTAATATACCTAAAAATGCACAATCATTATTATCTATTTTTATTTCTAACATATAAATATCATACCTTTACAATATGCCTTAAAATATTCTTCTCCATATGTATCAATCATATTTTTCTTCCATGTATCTAAAGCAGTTTTTACTTTAGGAGACATGGTTTCATTGAGAATGTACGTTACATTTGGAATTTTAGAATTTTCACTACTTTCTAAACATTGCATCTCATAATTTTCTGTTGTTTCATCACCAAAAATAGGATATGATTTTATGTTTCTTGTTACTCTAATCTTATTTGCAACTTCTAATTCACTTACAGTTTCTTTGTTTTGGGTTTGTTTATTCACATTATCAATATTATTATTAAATACAGATGCTTGGTTTAACTCTGTCTCAAAATCTGTAGCATTCTGTAGTTTAGAAATCTCCTGTGTTCCTATCGTTTCATTATTCACCTTTGAATGATTTGTGTATTCTTTCAAAACTCTGTTTTCCTTAATGTTTAATTTTAAAAATGCTATACCTGCACTTTCTATAATCTTTAACCGAAACATATTCATGAAATTATAAGGCAGAGATCAAAATAAATATTATTCTACCGCGTAAGTAAGAAATATATAATCTTATAATCCAATTACATTATTAAAAAACACTTTATACACTATCACTATCATTTTTTTCTGACATTCATCAATTTAACCAATTTTATAACCAATAAGTGATCAATGATCAGCATAACATTCTAGTACTGTTTCTATTGACTTAGAGTGCCATCTATTCATCATTGCTGTATTTATCTAGTGGATATTCTCTTCTGTCGGTAACGAAGTTTTTACTAGAAATTTATTATTAATAAAAATATATTTTATCTTTTATGTTTTCAAAGTTTTCTTATAAATATTTTCCTATTATATCAACGAAGATACATTCATCTCATATTAATTTACAAACAATATAACATAAAACAGGTTGATTGTGGAAACATTAAATCATTTCTTTCTTTCACATTTCTTATCGTGATTATTACATAAAATATATCATTTAAATCTGTAATCAAATAAAGTTAAATGAAATTTACTAAAAATATACACACTCATAAATTTATTAGAATCTGGATACTATAATTTTAAATTATTTTCGGATGGACGATCCATGTACTTTAGGAAGAAGAACGATCGCTGAACTCCAATGGCCACACATCACCACGGCCAATGAACGTAAAACGTGGCCGTAATTTATCAGGCTTTACACGGTTCGGTTCGTTTTAGCTCACGGTTGCAATTTCGGAGTTAGCCGCTTATCAAGTTACCGGGTATCAATCTAATGATGTGGAGTGCAAACCCTCTTCATTGATCTTGCACAATAACTTGGTTCACGATCTCTGATACCTTTCGAAACTGACCGTTTAATAATATCTACTCGTTTAAATCTATAAGAAATTTGTACAACTTTTCTTGGTTACGTAATCGTAATGTTGTAATTACTTTTACAAGGTTTTACAAGGAAAAAATGCCGACTAAATTCACTTACCTTCTTCAGATTCTTATCGAGCGCTAATCTTGAATCATATTAAAATCGGTGATATGTATCAGACTAAACTATTAATCAATCAAAAATAGTAAAAATACATATATAAATATATAATGAAAATACAAATTACAGGTAACCGGGATATCGAGCGCTAATCTTGAATCATATTAAAATCGGTGATATGTATCAGACTAAACTATTAATCAATCAAAAATAGTAAAAATACATATATAAATATATAATGAAAATACAAATTACAGGTAACCGGGAACGTTCCAAGGAGGAAGTGCGAGCATAGAATGCTAACATAAAAATTTGCGCCCGCATTTTTACGTAACAATGCAATCGAAAACCGTCCTCTTAACACGTTGTAACAGTGAAAGTTAGACAGGATGAAATTCGAGATGCACGGAAAATATAAGCTGACCTGCGATTAACGCATCTCGTTATGTCAATTGCATCGTATGAAGAAAAATCATCGTATTGTATCAAAGAAGTTCATCCACTTTCGAAGCGTCCTATACAATTCTTAAGTGATGCTTTCCGCAACAACAGACG
>NIPQ01091258.1:0-14751 GCA_002806875.1 Lepidotrigona ventralis hoosana | reverse complement strand
TGCTTCGGCGGCATCTCACCACATTCGCGAGAGCCAGCCGTCTGTCGAGGCCCTCGTGCGTGCGTTCTTCTCTCGTATACGTACCTGAAACAGGCAAAAAACGGGCTTAATTAGAATTTTTGGCCTCACCAGAATGGCTTTGACTATTGTAGAATTTAGAATCCCCTTTTGGGATTCACTTGAAATTCGTTTCGAGTGATAAAATGGTCACTGAAAAATCCTACTGTTCTTTGGACGATTACTACATTAATCCCCTTTCGCTATGGAAAAAAAAATAAAAAATAAAATTTGTTTCCTCTTTTTTTTTTCTCTCTCTCTCTCTCGATTGAACGAAGGAAATGAAATGCAAAGCAAGCGGAATTTTTCGAGAGTATCTTATTTTAACAGAAAAGTCATTATGATTTGAACGAACTTTCAATTCGATTTTTCGTAAACCTATATAAACGATCGGATATAGTGGTCCTAACAGAATTACACGAATGTAAAAATATTTTTAGAAAAGACACCGTCGAAATATATATGATATACAGCTAATTTGACAAAGAGTTTGATACTTATTAATTCTTTGCACCTTTGCCGTCCCCCATATTTAAATTTAGCTAACAGCTAAAATTATAAAATTTCGAAGTTTTTGATGATAGAGGCAATTATGAATTAGTTGACACTCATAATTTGAATAAGAATTCGGGATTATTCACACAAGCTTCTCACTGCTTTCTACGAAAGTTTATAAAACGAAACGAGGAAAATTTTTCGAGAGATTAAAAATTATATATCATCGACACTATATTTGATGATTACTTTAAACGAAGTCATATATTGAAGAAGTACAATTTCATTTGCTAAATTTAAACAGGATGATTATATCCAATGGCCATGTAATTTTATTTAAAGTGATATACTTCACTCACTATTTTATAAATAAATTGCCGGATGATACAAAGAAATTTTTTCGAGGGCAAAGAGTTAAAATTTACATTTACTATTTTTTCGGTGATATCAAGCTCCTCATTTTGACAAAAAAATTTCGTGTGACACTCAAATCGATATAAGTTTCTTGGAAGTCAGCACTCGTTGTCAGACAAATATTTTCTTCACCTTGTTACGAAGATTTTGCAGTAAAAAAAAAAAAAAGAACACTTATCAAGTATACTTTTTAAATCAGAGGCGTAGGGATTTCTAGCTGCAGTTGCTGAGCTAAAACGGTTAAAAAATAGTTATGGCACTGTTCTAATTTCACTATACATCCGAAAGAAAAGTTGAAACGGCTGGCTACCAGCAGTATGACTGGCAGATAACGCACGTTAATTGCAGTCGTGGTCGCGAGCGAAATATGAATGGAGGTGGATTTTCATTTCCAACAGGGAACAGGATCGCGGCAGCAATGCTACAGAATTATCACTGGCGTGGTCATAAAGCGGCCGAAAGCGTCGTTCCCGTCGCTATCTTTACGAGCGAATTATACGATACAGCGGAACTGCCTGTCCTATTCTCAGCCGGAACAGCGTCCCCTGATGCATAAGTTCCGCGAATAAGTCGCATGAACTCCCACCGGCGGATTTATCCGGTAACTATGTTTCATCCACGTGCTTGTAAGCTACCTTTTTTTTTACGAGATCTCGCGCCGCGACCTACATTTTTCTTTCTAACCGAAGAAAGTTGCAGATCAATTGCTTTGTCAATTCAATTGCGTTCAATTTGAATTAACAATCTTTATTGAACGCGATGACGCGTTTTATCCACGCGGGATGTATACAAAGGGAAACTCTCTCTCTCTCTCTTTGATAGTATCGGGATAATGGATTCAAGGGAAATTAAAAACTTCGCTTCAGAGGAGGAGGGAAATTGCAGTTTATTATACCCCGGGACAGGTTTCAATTAACCCATTAATCTACACGCGCTATATTTACAATCTACGCGAGGGAAATAACGTATTAAATTTTTCGCTATCGCCGCGATCGCGTCTCTCCTGCACCCCGGTGGATTTAATCGTACTAATGTACAAATGCAGGCAAAGAACTTTGTATCGAGGTTGTGCAATGCGAAACAGCGATACGCGTGGCTGTTCATTAGGTAAATTTACCAACAAACTGCAATTAACTATCTGCTCTTTTGAAACAATGAACAATGACTTCGCTAGATAAATTACAGACAATTCCGGGCACATAGTTCGTTCCAATTTACAACTCTCAATTCACAGAATTAACAGAATTGAGAACGAAAGCGTCATCACAGCCGTCAGGTGCGCGTACGAATTCGACGACGAGAATCTATCGCTGTTAGGAATTAGTCATATATCAATCGTCTTAAATTATTTTGGGACCAAAGTACAGGTAATACATTTCCAATTACAGAAAATCCAATATATAACTATAGGTAACCTAACAGTTCTTTTAAAAAATGGCAGAAAAGTGCCTACGCGTGCGTCCTAACAGCGACTTTATGATTCTGAACGTGTGGACGTAATTCTCGTATTAGGAATTGATTTATCATAGCTATAGCATCAATGCAAGTCTAAATAATCAAATGATAAAACTAACTTAACATATTTGAAATATAAACATTACATTCACATGTCCAGAACCATAAAGTCGCTGTTAGAACGCAGTGTTAAATTATTAAGAAATATTTTTTAAAAAGATTACTACTATTAGATCACGTCCAGATGATTCTTTGAAAAAATTTTACCTTCGTGATAAACAGAATATAATGAAAAACAAAAAAAAAAGTTAACTTTGAAAGTTAACTCAATATAACGCGACTCAACACAGAATTAAATTTGATCTTCCCAATGAAATTCGGAAATGACAAGAAACACTGTGTCTTCTTTATTTTCTTCTGACGAAATTATACGATAAAATCATATGGTCAATTATAACGTTAACAATTCACTTCAATTTTCGATATATATCATAGTTTCAATTTGAAATTAATTTGTATTGATTGTATTAATACATTTGTAATTATAATTCAATAATTTGTAATTATTATGTATTAATTTGAAATTAAATTAGATTAGTTCCAGATGTATGTCGATATCGATATAAAGTTTGTATTTTATTTGTTATTCTCGCATACATTTTATACTTTCTGCGTTATATTTTGTTAACCTCGAATGATTGATTGAAGAATAGAACTTAAAATAGATGGTATAATAGAATGGAATCCTAAATAAAATAGTAACAATGAGATAACAAGATAATAATAACAATAATAAAGAAAGATAATAAAATAATGAAATGATGATGAAAATCGAAACAAATTGCGACCTCCACCGGGGAGTGGATTTATTCACACAGAATTTTCCACATTTTAACGAAGCTTGACGATACTCTCTGCTACCGCGATCGCGATGGATCGTTGAAGGATAAATTGAACAGACACCGTGAGAGACCCTTGAAATCAATTGTCAGCCGCAATTTCCTGCTGGCAACTCTGTTAAACGATTAAGACCCGAGAAGATACGATTCGGGCGAACATCGCAGTTACATGGTGTCCCTTCGATCGGTTGTAAGGGCACCTTAATTGCTCGCCAGTGTCCTTCCACGCGATCGCCATTCGACTTTACTGCGCTGTACAATGTCACATGATCGTTAAATGTTAAACCGTTCGTTCCATTCTCTATCTTGGATTCTCTCTCCTCGGATTTTGGGTTCTTCTTCCGACTTGGATCATCCGAGTCAATTGTCGATTTTATCACGAACTATACGTATTCGAGGAATCGTCATTTTCCCTCTGACTTTTAGATTTGTATACAATTATAGTATCGTAAGATTAGCAGCGTAAATGTTTAGAGTTCGATTAGAGTTCATCTTTATTTTATCCATTTTTATCACTACGTCATCTATCTTTATATAGTCAAGATCGGCGAAATCTATTTTATAATTTTATCCGATGTTTCGGGTAATTTCTATTTTCTTTCTAACAATTAATTTACGTCCACTACAAAATTGGGAAAATTTCCTAAAAAAAGAAGAAAAAAGTGTTTACGTATACCAGCAACATCTGTTAGTTTTGGAAGAGTGTTTCTCACACTTGACGAGAATATCGTTAATTCAAAATAGACGAGCTTATTCTCGGATTAATAAATGTAGACTCGTTGGCATTTTCGTACGAAGATAAAGACATTTCAAACTTCGTTTTATCATTTATCGGTAAAACATAAATAACTGTGAACATCCGAGTAATATCGAGAAGAAATAATAGATATGTAACTTCAATCGTTTCATGTATCTTTGTTAAATATTATCTTCTCCTAACGCCATTTTAATTATCTTCTTGTATCTTAATTAGATAGTAAACAAATACAACATACTCAATGTACTTAAGAGAAATGACTTTGAATTATTGAATGAAATAATTAATTTGATTGTTTCAAGTGAATTGTTCAAACTGTAAAATAATGCCTTTAGATGATATTTTTGTGTTATCATTTAACAATTTTAACTATTTACTTGTAACAATTGAATCAGTGACTGAATTCCAAAACATTATTTCATAGTTTGAATAATTCATTTATAATAATTAAATTATTTTATTTACAATAACGGAAAAGACAGTTAAATTATATATATATTTTTTGCTCTCTGAAAAATTGTTATATGTTGCGCGATTATTTTAAAGCAACAATCTGTTTAATTTTTTGACTACATAATTTTTGACTACATAATTTTATGACATAATAATATTAAAAAATTATATAAAAATTATATAAAAATATGACATAATAATATTAAAAAATTACACAATTTTTGACTACATAATTTTTCTGTACATGAATTTTTATTTAATACACATCAATGCAGTTATAACTTAAAAATTAATACCATGAAAATGTGAATTGAGTTTTAACCGATAAAAAATTAATAAATTATTACATTTAACATTGTAACATATACATGAAAGTGTAACTTTGCGATAGAACTGTAAAAACTATTAAATTATTGATTAGTATAATAGAAAAATTGTTTTACGAAATATTAAAAAAAATTATCAACTGTTCCGGATCACTGACGACCGAAACATTAGATTAACCTTGAGAGATACAGAGATTCATTATCAATTAAATTCTCGCCGTGTTTTAGAAGTTTGAAAAAAAAGTTATCAACATTAGATTAACCTCGCGCGGCTTAGAGATCATTATCAATTAAACTTTCGACGTATACACAAAGATAAAATTTTAGAAGTTTGAAAAAAAAGTTGTCAACTGTACCTGATCACTGACGACCGAAATACTATATAACCTTCAGTAGTACGGACACTCATTACTTTCAAGTGAACTTTCGTCGTGTGCACATCGACCCAGCGGAGCACCGAGGACATCGTGGGATGCGAGAGTCTTAACTTTAAGTTGCGTGCGTCTTAACTTTAAGTTGCGTGCGTCTTAACTTTAAGTTGCGTGCGTCTTAATTTTAAGTTGCGTGCGTCTTAACTTTAAGTTGCGTGCGTTTAGTTTTAATTAACCTCTGTAAATTTATTGTGAACGCATTCTGTACAAAGAGACGATTACTGAACTTGGGACAAAATTAGGAATCCCTCATCTCCCCTCTTCTTTCCTTCGTTGTTACTATTGTTACTTTGTTCGTTGCACTAGAGTCGGGTCTCCAAGTTTTGTAGCCAGTGTGCCGAATCGAGGAACTACAGCCACGTCCGAAAGGACGAGGTGAGATTCTCGTAGTCTAGCGTCCTTGGTAATCCGACTCAGCGGTTCCGTGGAACCCCACTGTGTCGTTGGGGGTAGCGTTAGACTACTCGTCTTTAAATGCTCGAACCTCGATTCGACACACTGATTGCGAAACTTGGAAATTCGACTCCAGTGTCGAGCGAACAAAGTAGCAATAGCAACAACGAACGAAGGAAGAGAGGAGATGAGGGATTCCTAATTTCGTCCCAAGTTCAGTAAACGTGTCTTTGTACAGAATGCGGTGGTAGNCGGGCGCGAGCTTCCACAAGCCAAAAATATATATACTTGGCGTTTTATACATATACTTGGCGAATTTATCATTTATTATAAATTATATATATACTTGGCGAATTTATTATTTATATATACTTGGCGAATTTATTATTTATATATACTTGGCGAATTTATTATTTATATATACTTGGCGAATTTATTATAAAATCTTAACGTCGTAAAATTTTTCTCCTCGTTTCGGAGCACGGGCGCGAGCTTCCACAAGCCAAAAATTATACATACTTGGCGTTTCCTTCGCGTGCATATAGTCAATTTCACTTCTGTTTTATAGTTTGCATTCTCACGTGCTCTGCGTATTTGCCACTTTTATTTCTAAGCCTCGTGCATGAATTTCAATTATCCGTTGAAAAGTGACGGCCTTGAGAGGAGAAGTTGACGCAGCGACGAGCAAGATGGAGGGAATTTTGCACGGCATTCTTAAAATTTCATTATTCTCGAATCGTGACGCAAGCGAGATTAATGATTCGTGATTATTTATTACAGAATGTATCAACGCAAATAACCACGTGATATCGAATCATAGTTCCAATTTTTTACTTTTCACATTCGATGAATAATTACATCACTTTTCGCGAAGAAGTGGATTCTTCGACGATCGAAGAATTCTGCGGAAAAATGAAAAATACATACTTTCACCATCGTGAAGAGGATGGTAAACGGTCTCGTGTATCTCGCGGGAAGATCGATGAAATAGAGCAGAAATCGGGAAGAGCCGGCTAATTCTTCGAACAACAACTCGACGAGACGGACAGAATCGGGAAAACGGCGCGATCGTAACTCCGTGCAACCGTGACGGCTGACATTAATCGCTGCCACGTGCTACCTATTTGTCTTCGCCAGTTCGAGAACCCACCACGTTTGCCCAACAGTCCATGTTCCCATGGTTTCTGCATGTTTGAAGGAAATCTTAACGCACCGTTTCAGTCGAGCTTTCCCAAGGAATTTCCAAGATTTTAGCATCCTTGACGACAAAAGTATTTAACGAAATTACCTCTCAACCACCGTCTGAACGTCAATTAGATGACTCTACGATCATTATTTCTGATCAATTTGGAGAAGAATTTCTGAGAGAGCATTTTACATAATTTAATGTAATTAATATGATTATAGTACCTATAGTTTGAAAACGTGAAAACGTCACAACAATTTGGTCCTATATGAGGAATTTTAGCTAGATTCTCTTTTATTCGTCTGATTTCAGGCTGTGTGGAATCTTAAATCTGCTCTGTTTCTAATGAAGACATCGCACTTCATACTCGGACAATATCTCGATAACTACTTTTCACAAATTATACCACGAATGTTTATGTGTATACCACAATTCAAATTATTATAAAATTTATTATAAGACTGAATTGTAATAATGGTTATACTTTGAATAGCTGTTTACTTACATTTCTGCAATTTTAATGTAATAATATGATAAATAATATAATAGATGAGATATATAGTATTATAATATAATATAATAAAATATAAGATTTCTACATGTAACATGAGAACAGTTTATAAGTATCAATAAAATTTTTAATAATTTAATCGAAATAATAATAAAATATATATATAAATAAATAAATAAAAATATAAATAAAAAAATAATATATAATATATATATATCATATATATATATATATCATATATATATATATATATATATATATATATATTATGAATTTAAAATTTTATAAAAATTTTACTAAAATTTTTTTATGGGACGATAGGACCCTATAGAATTTTATATTAATTTATTTTTGTACTTAATATAAAATTTAAATTAATATTAAATTTAATGAATTTTAACTAAAGAAAATTTTTTTGATCTTTAATTGAAAATTATTAGAATGAATTATCTCAGCGTTATATTATTTTATAGATCATATAGAAAAAGAATGATCGCGACCTCGATGTTGAATTAAGATAAATTTTAAATGCAGAAGTTTGATAATTAATAAGTCGTCGTGTATTACGTGAAATTATAAGAATTCGAATTTCGGCGGAAGATTTTCGAGAATCATGGCCAAACGTTTCTCGAACGTTTAATCGAGTAGCGAAGCAATGTTCGATCGGATGGAACGCGCGATCGACGGAAATTTCAACGAACGTCCCACGCGGGAACACGGTGCGCGCGACGAGAAAGCGCTGATAAGCGTATTTTTCTACGTGGCACGCGGAGGAGCATCTAATACGAGCCCCCTAGAGAAATAAGAACAACATCGTGAATGCGACACGCTGACGCGTAAACATCGTGTCGTAGCACAACGCCGAACTACCACACACACACACACATCATACATAGATTCTACGCAATAGAAACGCGACTGTAAACTGTCGCGACTACCTTAGCCAGCCAGTAGCTTCGATTGTCGCGTCTCGTAATTTCACGTATTGTACTTTTCTTCGTTCGCGAAAGCGGAAACGGACGCGTGTGAATCGACGGTGAATCGAAGTCGAAGCGAACGATACAACGCGACGAGAATTACAAACAGCTCGTTTACGAGCGTGTTCGAACACTTGGCTATCAACAGCGTTTAAAGATTGAAAGATAAAAGATAACGAGACATATGGAAATCGTTCTCGCAGAGAGAAACGTGCGAGCAAGGGCTTGTTTAAAGACGTTTTTCAGGTTAACGTTTAGTGTTCGAACCGCAAAGTGTGAACGTAAGAAAAAGAAGCGTGACTGATCCGCGTCGAGTGTGCTTCTTCTCATCTACTCGCGCTGTGTGTGTCACTCTCGATTTCGATCGGACGAATCGGCGACGTTCGACCGTGTGCAAGAATCACGCACTGCACCGTGTTCGTTGCGTCGCGTACGCGATTTGACAGCTCCGGCTGACAGATTCGATCGGATGTCGGGAAATCGGCGGGAATGACGGTGAAATCGGTAGCCGGCACGCCGGACGGATCTGTGAATTTTCATCGTTACTCACCAGATGAAGCACGGTGTTGACAACTTCCCGATTCGACACCTGTCCCACTTCGATCAGCCCGATCAGCACGGCGAATTTCAGGCTGTCGTTCATCGCCATCGCCACCACCTCCTCCGGCCGTTTAATGTCACTGAACGGTGGACTTTTCATGTCCGCCATTACGACGGTGATTTAACCTGACAACACGTTTCCCTTCGCGAGGAGAATACACGATAGTTTGCGCAGTGACCGTCTTATCAACGAGAGCTTTTCCCCGTCACATGATAATACAACACAAATTGATCTGCCATGTTACAAAGTAGACACTGTTATGAGGAGCCTGCCAGTACGGCAACACGAAACACCCTAGCGACGCGGCCGCAGTACCGACACTAACTGAGCCCTTAAATTCCTACCTGAGCGGCGTGCGCCGCACGTGGTGGGGAAATGGCGCGACTTACGAACTGGCAAACACTTTCGCGTACAAATATCGCACGCTGCTTTATAGATTTTCTGATTGAAAATAACACTTTGACTGTCATAACCAGCAACATGTCTATACAAACATTACAGATGCATAGATAATACTAAAATTCTTGTAGGAACGAACGTGTCAATAACTACGACAATCGTACGTAACGCGGAAACAGAATATAAATTTTAAAATGATAATGCAACGATAAATTATTTTTGTGAAGCCGCTGCTTGGTTTCTCTGGCAATGATACTATTGATTTGTTTTCAATAATCTCGATTGATACCGATAAAATGTACAAAAAAGTATTGACACTTACGTCGCGTGTTTGTAATACCACTTTTATGCATGTAGAAATTATTCTAGAAACAGATCCGATGTATATGTGTGTGTGTGTATGTGTTTACTTTTACAATAAACACTGTAGATTTAATTGAATTACGATGTGTATGTGTGCGGTGTACGGACAGGGAACTACGGGCATAGCATGAGTAACGCACGCGTCACTAGCAGTAAAAATGGCGTCGGCAGATGTTGAACGTGCCAAGGTAGGTGTCATTTTTTTTGAATTTTCCGCCTATCTTACGCTATACCTAGCGATTATTTCCATTGGAGGGAATCACGCGTTTAAATGCCCATTTTCATGTATAAACACGTGTCTAATCCTTTGATGATATTCGCGCAATGTTTATAATCTGAAGGGCGTTGGTTCTCTATTCTGTCATAACAATAGTATTCTTGATAACGCTCTCTCTATATGGGAACTACATGGTGCACTGCTAATATCCGGTCGACTTATTATGGTCAATGCTCATGTCCCCTTCATATTTCCAGATGGAATCTACCATACGTAATTTAAAATTGTCTGGCCATGTTGGATTCGACAGTCTTCCAGATCAATTGGTGAATAAATCTGTTCAAAATGGATTTGTATTTAATATCCTATGTATTGGTAAGATAAATACTCTTTAATACATATATATGTGTAACTACAAGTTTTTACAACTATTAATATTTATAACAGGTGAAACTGGACTTGGAAAATCCACTCTTATGGATTCCCTTTTCAACACAAGTTTTGAATCTATGCCAAGCCCGCATAATCTTCCTGCTGTGAAGCTCAAAGCACACACTTATGAGTTGCAAGAGAGCAACGTTAGATTAAAGCTTACCATTGTTGATACAGTTGGTTATGGAGACCAAATTAATAAGGAAGATAGCTTTAAAGCTGTTGTTGATTACATAGACGCCCAATTTGAAGCATATTTGCAAGAAGAGTTGAAAATAAAGAGGTCTTTGCCAACTTATCACGACAGTCGTATTCATGTTTGTCTGTATTTTATTTGTCCAACAGGACATGGGTAAATATACGTAGTGTAAAATATTTCTTGTGGAAAAAAATGGTTACTTTTATCTCTTTATTAGCTGCAACTGTATAATTATAGGTTAAAATCAATTGATCTAGTCTGTATGAAGAAACTTGACACAAAGGTCAATATTATTCCAATTATTGCTAAAGCTGATACAATATCAAAAACGGAATTGCAGAAGTTTAAGGTATGACAAAAGTTATAAGCATTACTTATATTTATCTATCAATTTTTTTATATTTATCATTTTTTGCAGACTAAAATTATATCCGAATTGCAAAATAATGGAGTTCACATCTATCAATTTCCTACGGACGACGAAAGCGTTACAGAAATAAATACTAGTATGAATGCTCATGTACCTTTCGCAGTAGTTGGCAGCACAGACTTTGTTCGAGTTGGAAACAAAATGATGCGTTCTCGTCAATATCCGTGGGGCACGGTACAAGGTAAAATACAATTGCAAATTGTCTATCGACATTAAAATATATAGGTTGTCGTAAATCGTACGGTTCTCTTTTTTATAGTGGAGAACGAATCTCATTGTGACTTTGTTAAATTGCGAGAAATGTTAATAAGAACAAATATGGAAGATATGAGAGAAAAGACACATGGTCGTCATTATGAACTATATCGTAGAAAGCGGCTGGAACAGGTAATTTTTCTCATGAAATAAAATTTCTGAAAGATTCAAGGTGTAATTATTTATCATTATGATGCTCAGATGGGATTTAGCGATGTTGATAGTGAAAATAAACCAGTTAGTTTCCAACAAACTTGCGAAGCAAAAAGATCCATCCACTTGCAAGAGCTCCAACAGAAGGAAGATGAAATGCGACAGATGTTTGTAGCACGAGTGAAGGAAAAAGAGGCCGAGTTAAAGGAGGCAGAGAAAGAGGTAATCTTTCGTACTTGTCTAGTTTTTAATCCTTCAAAAGGTACATGTAATAATTTCATTTTCTGCACGTGTTATTCAGCTGCACAACAAATTCGATAAATTGAAAAAAGATCACACGGAAGAGAAGAAAAAGTTGGAGGAAAGTAGGAAGAAGCTCGAGGACGATATTTTAGAATTTAATAGACGAAAAACTCAATTCGCTCAACAACCTCAACATCATACATTAACGCTAGGTAAAAGTAAGAAAAAATAAAAATTCGTCTGCCATCGACGCTACAATAAATAAATACAATGTCCCACTTTATACCTCTGCATATATGAGTATTATGAGGATCACCGAAATTAAAATTAAATTATCGAAACGTTCCCAAAAACTATAATTTATACTGCATTTTTATGTATTACTTTATCGTAGATGTTATCTTATATATCAGACTGATTATCGTAACAAAAGTGATGTTTACCAAATTTAATTTACTTTTTGTATCAATACACGTGCACTTTAAGAAAAATAAAAATATATTTGTTACATACAAATATATCTGTTTTGCAATCAATTACACTTACTGCATTTGTAAGAGATTCATAATTAAATATTTTATTGCTCAACAAAATATAACAATTAACACAATAATGTCGTACTTAAATAAAACTAACGTTATTAGCGGTATATATTATACAATATATGAAATACAAGAACTGATTACGAGCTACCTTTACAGAAGCATGTTTTACTAACGTTAAGTAAAAAATGAAATTAGGATGTATTATATAATCATATCACATTACAAATCGTTGAGAAAAGAAACAGATTACCATTTATGATGGTATTAAAGATGCCCGTCGTGCATTGCGATATTTATAATTTAATTAATAAATCTGATAGGTTCGATGTTTCACTTTTCAATAAAAATATTTGCAGGACCCGCATGATATTATACAAATAAATTTACATCGACAGCTAACGTAAGCAACTGCGCGAAATCATTTTCAATTGGAAAATTTCATTTCATAGACGAAGAAAGGGGGAAAAGATACTTTAGAATACTCTGCATTTAATTAAGCAGGTACTTACGTACAACTTAATTGTACTGTAGATATACTTATCGAGTAACGCATATTTTACGATAATAATATAATATGGCGGATTCATTTCATTCGTGCATAGCAGTAATGACACTAAACGTACTCGCGAAATAAAGCGTCGAGTACTGGAATTGGGATAGTTTGAATAATTGGTTATAATTTACAAATAAATACGTTTGGCGAACGTACGAGCGAGATAGATTACACACTACTCTTCGAATGATAATAATTGACGAAACGTACAAATACGCTATGGTACAAAATCATTCTGGACGAGAGAAAAATTGATTTACGAGTCTTCTAGAGAAATGAAAAGCTCTGAATGACAATGTTAATAGCCTCAACGTGCCGACATTGCTCGTCGTATATTTCTTTGCTTTGGTATTCCCTTGCACACTGTGTCCTTGCATTTCTGTGAACCGAATAAACACACGTCGTCTTGTAATGTCGTCGCTACAATATATATATATATATATATATATATATATATATATATATATATATATATATATATATATATATATATATATTNTTACCCCTTATCCTACGTATTTATTATAAAAGTACAAAACATATATTATGGCAGTTATCGGTGAAGCATTCTGCGTGTTAGCCGATTTAATTATGTATCGGTTATGTGCCAAAGTTATGTGTACGAATTATCACCAGGGTCGGTAAGATATAAGAATAATATAGTATAAAAAGATAAATTTCTCGATCATGAAAGAGATTCAATGATACTCCTCGAACGTGACGTATGATAATACGTGATAACTAACCGTCAATCGTGTCGATCTTTTATAATCGATCTAACAACGAATGATCCAATATTTCAAGCGTACCGATTAACCGATATATAACCGACCCTGTTATTTATTACATATTACTATGTGCCTTGTATTGCTTATCGCGAGAGATATTTAAGTGCACTACGAGATTCACCCCTGCGGGCCGCAGCAATGACCAAGTATAAATAATTAGTAATTATCGCGTATTCGTATCCTTCTCAAAATACATAGTAATCCCCCGCAACATCTGGCAAAACGATTACCTATCCTTTAATGATTTGCATTTCTACGAGAAAAGACGGAGTCGTTCGATCGGCAAGTTGAATTTGCTCGCGCATGAATAGCTCTATTTAGCCCGACGAAGATCGATTTAAGAACATGTTTTTACCTGAGTCGTTAATTGCACTTTCTCCTTTTTTAATTACACGCACAACTTCGAAGCTAAGGCAGCGTTCGTTCGAATCGCGGAATGATAGACTGTGTGTCGGTCGATATCTTCAATGTAAACGACATTAGCCGAGATATATAAGCCATTATTGCCCGTGGTCATTTCCACGCGCGTACATGTATGCATACGTGTACCATTACGAACTTTGGTCATTGCGGTCTTACGACTACCTCTACCAGGTGCATTGCCCTTTCGTCTATTTTTGTTAGACAACTTCCAAATCAAGCGTTAATGTGCCTGTTATCCGTGGAATGTGTGACACCCGACTGTCTATAGTTGAACAGTCGAGACCAATGGGACGTGCTTGCACTTTCAAATAAATATGAATCGCACTCTTATACGTACATATATATAGTACGTATATGTACCTTGTAACGTGGATGCAACATACATGCGAATTCGTCGTGAAAATGTACAAAAGAGAGTGATTCGTACGTTTATAAAAAATGGTAATAAAAAAAGAAGACAAGTTTCTAGTCTCCCCGATGAAGAAGATGGCATATCAAACACGCTTGTTAGGATCTACGTGAAGCATTAGTGCTCCCCAACCGTATTACATGACATGTAAGAAAAAGATAGTGCCGTCCCCTGTATAATTTATGCACACACACACACACACACATACACACACACATATATATACATATATATGTATATGAGAGACAGTGGTGCACTTGGTACGAGTTCTACCGAGTATATAATCGCGTTTGCTGATAGCTATTCAAACGATGATCTGAAAGAGCCGTTGAAAAGATGTCATTTCTCAAAGATCTCTGTACGTTTTTTTTTTTTTTTTTTTTTTTC
>NIPQ01091256.1:0-10842 GCA_002806875.1 Lepidotrigona ventralis hoosana | reverse complement strand
CGTTATACTTTTTTTTTTTTACTGCTGATAAAGAAGGAACCGCATCGCGAGCTTGTAAAAAGATCTAACAGCAGAGAATGGTCAGGATGAATTAATTGGCCATTTGATAATAACGGTGGAAATTTCGATTAATTCGTTGGTAATTTTTCTTGGATATTTCACAGATGCAAAGCAATGTATTTTTTTTTAGAGATTGAGAGAAAATTTTCGTCGCGTTATACTTTTCTTTTTTCACTGCCGATAAGGAAGGAACCGCGTCGTGAGTTTGTAAAAAGACATCTAACAACAGAGAATGGACAGGATGACCAATTAATTGGCCATTTGGTAATAACGGTGGTAATTTCTTGGATATTTCACAGATGCAAAGCAATGTACTTTTTTTTAGAGATTGAAATGTACAAATAGAAGCTTGTGCACTTCGTTGTACTCTATTTTTCTCTATAACATCGCTGATGGAAGTTCTGCGTTTCAATGGCCGGTGTTAAATTTTCTAGAAAGATCTAATTTTAAATTTACGAACAGTTGAAAATCGACAGTACTTTTGCTTCTCAAATTAACAGCCTAAGTAAATTATGGAAGAAACTTTTCCATTGAAATTTCTTATGAGCAAGTACACCGCGCGANAATAAAAAAAAAAAAAAAAAAAAAAGAAAAGACGGGACGAGGTTAAAAGGATCGATTTATCGTTCGTAATAATGACTCGAAGCTTTAATGACGTTTCCGTAGACGAGTTCTGCAACGAATTCCCGCACAACCTGGTGCCGACGCCTGGCTACTGGATTGAGTGCTCGAGGCAGCAGATCATGTCCGACACGATCTGGGACGAAAGCGAGAGCGGCGAGGCGACCGACACCGAGCTGGCCGAGGTTCAACAGGAATCCGACACCGACGAACCGCCGAGGAAGAAGACAACGATCGAGGAACAATGGGAGAAGAACCAGGGGTTCGAGCTGACCTCCGTCGAGCAGGAGACCTACGAGAAGTACTTTTACGGGACTGAACACTGGAACTACTTCACCAACGACGAAGACCTCGGCCCGGTGATACTGAGCATCAAGCAGGAGACGTTGAACGGCCGGGAACAGTTCAGGATCCTCGTCAGGGCTATCAGTTACACCGTCCACGGACTGATTCCAGCGAGCTGCGTGTTCGCCGACAGGTAATCTTTTTTTCCTTTTGTAATATTTAATTCCTCATTGTAAAGAGAAATATAAATAATCGACGTGACTGCAATGGCATAGCATCATATTCTTTGAATTACTTGTAATGAAAAATATCCATCAGAATTCGGCTGTACGTGTTGAAAATTTTGAGGTTAGATCTCCGTTTGAAGATTTTTATTTAAAGTATGTTTAGAGAAAAATGTTCTAGACCATTGTCAGAAAATTCGGGAAAGATTCTATTTCGAAACGGGTGAGTTGACTCAAACAACAACTCGATCAATGCGTTTTCTAAATTGTTCGTCGGGACGGAAGTGATCGTGTCGTCCATGTGTCAGACAAACGAGAAAAATCGGACAACTTGTTAAGAAACTGCACTAGCAAGGATACCAGAGTATTTCGACGAAGTCTGGCACAAATGTTAGTTTTTGACACTTTTTTTTTTTATCTAGGCCTGAAAACTAACATCAAATTTGGGGGTCCGGAACATAATTCGTAAAATAATATTCTTGCGTAAATCGATGAAACTAGTATTTTCTTCCAACGACGAATTTAATGGCGCATTTTTTTTCCAACTAAATCAAGAATACATCTTCTTGAATAATATTTATTTACGAAGACTGTACGTAATCAAGCATAAATTGGGATCTCGGTGAAAAAAGAAATTCGTTACTTTCGGTAGAACTGTATTTGGAAAATTGCAGAATTAGGTAGAAACGTGGATTTCCAATTGAAACTCCAATTACGTAGGGGATTTTTAACGAAGGGGCAAATGAAAACGGTATTTGGAATATGGCCGACGACGGGACGTCAGGCGAGTAGTGCGAGTCGAGCATTAAACGCGCATCCATTGGCACAGTTTAGAAACTAAACAGCGTAAGTAGCCAATGATAATATCCTGGATGCTTTAATACCGCTTCAATTAGGTTAAACTGCATTCGGCTGAACCGAAAGGAGAAATTAATTCCGCGCTTCGGAACTGCACAGAGGCAACGAAATAACAGAATAGAGCAGCTTCAATTTCAGCACGGGTCTTTGGTCGTTCTATAATTAGGTCGTTCTGTAATTACGTTAACACTTTCAGAGCGTCTGAACAACCTGTATCGTTAAAATTTAAAGAGAAAGATAAAAAGAAAAAATAAATAAAAACTCGGTAAGATGTTATGTTGTCGGTATCTACGTTATTTACTATCGGTAATTACGTTAACACTTTTAGAGCGTCTGAACAACCTGTATCGTTAAAATTTAGAGAGAAAGATAAAAAGGAAAAAAATAAATAAATAACTCGGTAAGATGTTATGTCGTGAAGAATGTTTTTCGAAAATATTTCGAATTGTGTGCGTTTAAGTATCTTCGAAAGCACATAACCTTCGTCGTTTACGGAGTACAAGGTGAGGCCGAAAATATCGCGTATATAGGTGGAAGGTGATGCCTAAAGATAGATGGAAAGTGTAAAATAAAGTTTCGTCGTCCGAGCTTTAATTCCCGTGGAAAATAGATTTTCAGATAATTGGCCGGATGAAGTGATGTCGTTGAAAATGTCCCTTCCCCCTGCTCAGTCCCTGGTTTAATAACACGTAAAAGTCGCGTGGGTGTTGTATATAGAAACAACAAGCATTATAGTATCAATCGGTAAATCGGATTTTAGCTATACACGTGTACTTATGTATAATTCCCATTAATATTACGTTAAATGTTGAAGCTGTCATAATTGAAAGGAAATCCAACAAACTTCCAAAGCTTGAAGCCTTTATTTTCTTCTTGAAAACGTTTCAAACTTCGATAGTATGTAAAAACAAGTGGAAAAATTTTTAGATTAGGCTCATTGTCAGATTGACGAAAATTCGAAAAATCGATGACATTTTCGTGGACGTCCAAAGTCCAAGAAATCGGCAGAAAAGAAAAATTGTAGGCGGGAGGGCAAGCACTTGAGATAAGAAATTATTTTTTCTTAATGCTTTCACACGCTTTTCTTCACTTTGCTAGCCTTAAAACAAGTTTATTATCGTACGAAGTTTCTTTTCGCAATTTCAGTATTCAATTCAGTCTCCGAACACATCACTGTGCGTTCAAATCATTTTTAAAAACATTTTTAATTTTTAAGCTTTTATCACCTTCTGCCTGAGTCGACTAATTATTCTCGGCCTTTATTGTTCTCGAATTATAACAAGTGTGTATCTACATATTAAGTCACGTAGCGAAAGGGTTGAACCGGTGGTCAATTGAAAATCAATTGAAACACCATTTCTCTCTATCTCTCTCTCTCTCTCTCTCTCTGTCGTGTAAAAACAAACATTCACATCGAGTTGCTTAATTGTCACAGGTACAATCGCGAGGATGTGGTACGCAGCTTAGGCAAAGAGGTGAACGTGAATCCGCCATTAACGTTAGGTCAATTGCCTGACACTCAGGACGAGCTGCTGAAGCTGGATCAGGTGTTCATAAAATCGGAATTGAAAGTCGGTGTATTGTACGTTCAAGAGGGCCAACGCACCGAGGAGGAGGTGTTGGACAACCACGAGAACTCGCCGCTATTCGACGAGTTCCTGCAGATACTTGGTGATAAAATACGGCTGAAAGGTTTCGACAAGTACAAGGGCGGCTTGGACACCGCTCACGACCTCACCGGTTTGTACTCGGTGTACACGAATTGGCGGGGCATCGAGATCATGTACCACGTGTCCACGTTCCTCCCCAACGAGAAACACGACGTGCAAAGGGTAAAAGTCAGACTTTTCTGTTTCGATCGATTTCTTTTCTTTTTTTCGACTATTAACTGCTTTATATCTTCACCAGGTGGTCCAAAAATGTCTTCACCTAGTACAACGAGAAACACGACGTGCAAAGGGTAAAAGTCAGACTTTTCTGTTTCGATCGATTTCTTTTCTTTTTTTCGACTATTAACTGCTTTATATCTTCACCAGGTGGTCCAAAAATGTCTTCACCTAGTATTTACCTAGTCGAGAGAATTTTATTTCAGATGAAGATAAAAAATAACAATTTGACAAATCATCTCCACTAATTTTTAATCACTTCTTAAACGATGAATTTCAGAGCAGAGGAACGCGGTTCTGTTCTNAAAGTCAGACTTTTCTGTTTCGATCGATTTCTTTTCTTTTTTTCGACTATTAACTGCTTTATATCTTCACCAGGTGGTCCAAAAATGTCTTCACCTAGTGTTTACCTAGTCGAGAGAATTTTATTTCAGATGAAGATAAAAAATAACAATTTGACAAATCATCTCCACTAATTTTTAATCACTTCTTAAACGATGAATTTCAGAGCAGAGGAACGCGGTTCTGTTCTAATACTAAAACCAAACGAAAGTTTCACTCTGTGATAGTAATATGCTAAAGTGAAGTTGGCACGGTTTCAGGTGCAAAAGAAACGGCACATAGGCAACGACATCGTGTGCGTCGTGTTCCTGGAGACGGACAAGACCTCGTTCAATCCGGCCTGCATGAAGTCGCATTTCCTTTACACGTTCATCCTGGTCCGAGTGAGCCCGAGGATAAAGCGAAAGGTCACCAGATACGAAGTGTCGGTCGCAACTAGAGACGAGGTCGGGGCGTACAAGCCTTACCTCTGGGAGCAGAACGTTTTCGAGAAGGGTATTCCATCCAGTTCATCATTGAAAGAGAACAATTTCGATTTTCGATTTAACGATCTCTCGACGCGACAGGTGCAATGTTCCGCGAGTGGTTGCTCACGAAGATCGTCAACGGCGAGCGGGCGAGTTACTCCGCGCCGAAATTCGCCAAGATGCAGGAGAGGACCAGGACCCAGATGTTGGAGGACATCGTGGCCAACTTGGCGAATCACGCGGAGACTGGACAGCTACCGAAACCGTACAGGTGAGAACGACTTGATTACAGGCTAACGACGGGACTGATTGTTAGTAAATTTAGGGCGATCACTTTGGAAAGGAAATGAGAGACAGGTTTGATGTTGGTTACTTTAGACGCGGTTCGTGGAGGCCGATTGGCCACATGAGACCATCCTCGCCGCTTCTCGACTCCGTCAGGGATCAGTTCGAGGATCACGATCAGCTTGCCAAGGACTTTAACAGAGTATTCGTCAACAATGAGGAGAACAGCACGTTGAACGCGAACATGTTCGACGTCTCTTTCTTGGTGCACGGGCCGCACAAGCAGAAAGTCAGATTCTTTGGCGTCAGGGCGATCCTGGCTGTGAGAAGCAGGTGATCGATCGAAAACACCGCGAATCTGAAGTGCAATATTAACACTTTACTCATTATAGTAATTTCAAGATATGTGGAGAGCACGGTGAGCTTAGTAAAAACTTGGAGGGAGCATTGGTTGAATAATAATAAAACAAAAGGACTAAGATTTTATCCGATTCAATCAATGTGTATCGATACTTCAATTATATTGACATGATTAGAAAGATTAATTCAATCGGTTCAAGCATGTTAGTAAAGTGTTAATCTTTAATACGTCGTTTAATAATTGGTCAATGCTCTGATAGAACGCGAACGTTTCTCAATTTTAATCCTAATCGGATACTGTTCTCAGAGTGTTTCAAGAGATGCTGTACGGAATTCAAGCGGGTTTCGGTAGTCCGCAAGTGCCGGTCGCCGAGCTGCTCGCCAGACCGGCGCCCACCTTGCTCAGCCCGCAGAAGCCGCGAAGTTCCAACTTCCTTCAAGTCCCCGACGTCGAAAGCCCGAGGTTCGTGTCTTGTGAATGAATTATTTCTACTCTCGGCGCAGCAGATCACGCATTTTTTTTTATTTTTTTTTTCTTCTCTCTCTCGCCTTCGAAAGTCCAATTTGTAGTCAACGCGCGAGAGAGAACGTCTGTCAACTCTCTGCTCCGAATTTACGATTTTGCCATACGTATTAACCCATTTCTTGATGGAAAAACAAGATTTTCAACATACCCTTTTGCATTCTTTTCTTCTTCAAGTTCAACTTTTCTCTGCTGAAATTATGCCAAAATATGGATAAAAATGGGTTAATACGACATTTATTCAGCGATTAAATAAGCTTTGAGCGGTGAGAGATTAACGGTGAGAGATTGAATTTATCTTTGATGTCGTTGTCGAATGTATACTATATATACATATCTATATACTATATATACATATCTATATATCATATATTATATTATCGTATACGTATTTAATTGTAATTATGTGTATTTTTTACGGCACTTCCATGTCTCCTATCCTCACACATACGAACACGTACAGACACAGAGTGACATACACACAGCACCGCATGTTGATTGATGAGTATTTATTATCACTTTGACAAAAATTTCTTCCGTGTATATCTATACGTATATTACTATTACAGCCGATAGAATTTTGCGATGCAAGATATATTAGTACATAGTTGAAATCCGGTGTACTTTTTTTTTTTTCTTTCTTTCTCTACTGTATTTGAATGGATATATACTGAATTGTGATATACTGTGTAGCATGTTTTAACTATTCGAAGCGAATTTGCTCGGAGAATCGAAAGATGAAGTGAAGCACTGCAAGAGTAACTCGAAGTTATTACACCAGCAACGCTAATCATTTATTTACCGATCGTGTCGATTCTTCTTCGTTTTCCTTTTTTTTTTTTCTTCCTTTCCTTTTGAATTCTGTCTTCCTGTACGGCTGTTCTGTATTCGCCTTCTGTCGAGCTCTCCGGTTCCTTTCTCTCTCACGATCTGAACGTTGTTTGCCACTCGACTTGGCGACCTGGCTATCGGCATGCAGCGATTACATTACATACAAAAAAAAAAAAAAAAAAAAAAAAAAAAACAACGNAAAGTCTCTGCCTCGTGGCAAGTTCTTCTCTGTGACTCGGCAAGCTGTGCGATTTTCGGTTTTACACGTTTCTCTTTATCATCCCCGAGAGTTTGCGAACGAGAGGGAAGTCGAGCTTTCGTCGTTGTCCGTCTCTTTCTTTCTCCTTTCTTCTTTCGTTTGCTACTACTTCAGGATGCGTTCAGGAACTATATAATGTCCCTTCGATCGTTCTCCACCTTCTTCAATTTCCCTTCGCAGTTCAGCGAACCTCTCGTCCTTGCTCCTCTCCAAGAAATGTCCTCCTCCCCTGAGGTGCCGCTCTGCGGTTTCTGTGAGATACTGGCTCTGACTTGTTTAGACCTAAAAGCGTGCCCTCGTCGCCGATGATGAAGCGGGCGTTCTCGAGGCTCGGCACCATCACCGCCGGCTGGGGACGAAGCATCAAGAAACACGGGAGCGGGAACACGCTGCAAACGGATGATCGGAAACGTTGGGCTAGCTCGCAGGATTGCAGCAGTACGTTCGCTATAATTATTATCCTCCCGTCGAGAAACTTACGTGGAAATTGTTGGCAATTTCAGACAAAGAGGCAAAGGAGAAGGAGAAAGCAGCTCAACAGTTGGCGGTGCCGAGGCTCAGCGTGTGCGCCGACGCGCAGAAAGTTGACAGAGCGAAGCTCGCGCAGACGGAGGTAAAATTCGATTAATTCTACCAATTATATACCGATTACGTTGCGAATCTTTGTCTGTTATCGTTTTATTTGAACATTGAAGTGAAGTTACGATCTTTTGGTACCGATCGAGGAAAGTTGTAGCTAAACTGCGGTGAAAAATATCGAGCCAACTTGTTGTAGTTTGGCAAGATTCGAGAGAGAGAGAGAGAGAGAGAGAGAGAGAAAAAAATTCAGTAAAAAATGATAATTAGAAAATTCATTATTCATTCTATATAAATAACTTACCATTATTTTCGAGAAAAGTTGAAAATGTTTATAGATCAATACATCCACTTTGACAATCCAGAGTTGGTTTCCTTTTTCAGAGATGTTTTTGTATCATGTAGTGAGTGCATACCTCATTTTTCGAAAATTCTAACGTGTGTAAGAACGTTAAAAAATTTCTCTCCCAACCAGATCCATCATCGCCTTAAAAGTCCTCTCCTTTACAATGATCTCTCAAAACTCGTATGATTTTTTTCCCCACTATTTTATTGAACCTATTGAAATTCAAAAAATACTAACATCTAACCTTAATATTCAACATTTCATAAAATAGTGAAAAAAAAATCGTATAGCAAATTTTAAGAGCTCATTTCAAAGAGAAGATTTCATTTTTTAAGGTTGTGCTAGATTCAGTATTTTATTGAAATTTTTTTATTATTGTATTGAAATTCTAGAAATCCTAACTTTAATATTCCAACATTCTGTGAAATGGTGAAAAAAAAAAAATTGTATAGCAAATTTTAAGAGCTCATTTCAAAGAGAAGATTTCAAATTTTAAGATTATGCTAGATTCAGTATTTTATTGAAATTTTTTTTTATTATTGTATTGAAATTCTAGAAATCCTAACTTTAATATTCCAACATTCTGTGAAATGATGAAAAAAAAAAATCGTCAAAATCATGATGGATTGAATTATAAAGAAAACTTTTCAACGTTTTTACACACGTTTGAATTTTCACAATCTTCAAGAGGGGAAACATCTCATTTGCTACGTGATGTAAAATTATCACGACTTTCAAAATGGAGGCATCACGAGTCCAAGAGTTCTTTCTTTTTTTTTACAAAGTTACATCAGTTTAAATTTTTCACTGTCACATTTATATTGGTACATTTATACTCTGTGGGCACATAATAATAAAAGAGTATAAATTGCCCAATTTTGCATAAATATTCAAGCTAGCCGATAATCTCACTTCTCCTTAATCTCTTGTTAAACAATGAGATTATTTTAAAGCAAATAGCTATTTAACTTTCCACCATTTTTCCATGACCGAACCGGGTCCCCCAATAAATTTGAGAAAATAATAAAAATATATTGTAATAAATAGAGGATCTGTGTTTCACTTACAAATGCTCGACACTTACCCGAGTTTCGCAAAATCTCTCGATTGTTAACGACACAAACATCGTTTCATCGCGCAGTTCGACATCATCGAGTTCGACCCGAAGACGTTCAAGATCCTGCTCGACTACCTGCAGATAGGCTCCTGCCCTCTGACCTGCAGCAACATCCCTGGTCTGATCTGCGCGGCGGAGCACTACGACCTGCCGGAGCTTCTTCAGGCGTGTTTCCACCACGCGAAGCAGTTCCTGCGGATCGAGATCGTGTGCGTGATGCTGTGCGCGTTGGAGAACTACTGTTGGCGGTACACGTCCGCCTCGGAGCTGGTCAACATGATCCTCGCGTTCATCGAGACCAGGGCTTACCAGCTGTTCCAGAACCCGGACTTCCTCACGCTGAGCGAGTCGATGGTGCAGATGATCATGGGCAGGAATCTGGAAGTGGCCGAGATCAAGAAGTTCGAGGCGATGCTCGAGTGGGCGAAGAACAAGATCAAGGACAATAAGTCGAACAAGATCGACCCGAAGATGGAGTTCAAGTGCATCATGGAGAGGTTCAGCAGAGACCTGAAACTGCACAGGATAACGCCCCAGGAGCTCATCAGGGTGAGAGTTCGCCACAGTAATTTCTTCGTCGTCGTCGTGATCATCTTCCTTTTCTATCTTTTAGATCGTTCTGCCGTCGAAGGCCATCAGAAACGAGAAGATCCTGGAAACGCTGATGTACCAGGCGAACTCTGGAATTTACAGGAACGTCGACAGCTACTTGGAAGCTTACCAGAAGAAGGTGCAGAATCAGGAGAGTTTCGACTGCGGCATGTAAGAGGCTGCATCATGTCGACAATTGTATCAACTTCCAATCGGCTACTCCAGTAAGTAGAAAAATGAAGGAAGCAACCCGTACCTGAGGAGAGTAGGTTTAGAACTTTGACTTTGCCTAGTTTGCCGATAAGTGTGTAACGATCAAGAAGTTCACCTTCGTTCGAAAATCCAATGATTAACTATTGAGAGCGACGCAAATGGCTGGCCATTTTTTCCGTGGATCATTTCAAACAGAGCAAGCAGTCAAGGGAAATCACTTCAGAAAATTTTCTATCGAAGAACACAATAGGGAGAGACAGAAGTAGAAATTGGCACTGAAGTAACCAGGTTCGAGAGAAGAGAACATGCACAAATTTCATACTGGAAGAACCAAAGCGGATTGCAACGATGTGGAGAGTAGGTCACTATGATCGCGCGATGATATTTTCTCGAATACGAACGAAGGGACAAGTAGATGAAGGAAAGATTCTTCACCGAGAGAAAGAAAAGCGACGGAGGCTGATTGATGAGACGTTGACGGCAACGCGATGCCAATTATGACAATCTGTAAAAGAGAAATATAAACTGAGAGAAAAAAAAAAAAAAAAAAAAAAAAAAAAAAAAAAAAAAAAAAAAATGNGGTGTCATATATGTATCAAGAGTGACGCTAATGATAACAATAATAATTAACGATAAATAATTGTAAGAAAAGTAATAATAATAACGATGATGATGATAATAGTAATAATAAGAGAAAATAAATGAATACGATGTTGATACTTGAATGTGAAATATTTAAAATGATAATGAAGAGTAAGAGGGCTAGCGAAAATAACAACAAAAATATTCGAAGTCTGTTCTGTTTTCTATTGTAGTTTTTGTATCTTCAATACTCTAAGGCATATATTCTAAAATTCTAAATTATTCTAATATATTCTAAATTCGTAGGAACAGGTTGGGAGGGAAAATGGCGTATAAAAAATAGAAAACAAAAAAAAAAAAGAAGAAAATACGGAGAATTGCTCGATCCTTTTTTTTTTGTTGTTTTTTTCTTTTTT
>NIPQ01091254.1:2353-20059 GCA_002806875.1 Lepidotrigona ventralis hoosana | reverse complement strand
CACACACACACGTGAATATCAGCACAATCGAGTGAATACTTTTTATCGTTCGAGCTGGTTATTTTGACTAGTTGACGAGGTCAAGGATTCCCTCGATTGCCAACCTTAGCTATCCTATATATCACGGCTTGTAATTAGACTGCGGATGTTTTGTGCGCTCGTGAGAGTCATAAACGTTGCATAAGGGACAGAGGAGAGACTTGATTGACGCACTGGATAATTAATGGGATTTTTAGTTTCCGGAGGAACCGTTGTGTTTCGAAGGAGCTGTCTTTCAAAGATATCGATATTAATTTCAATCTTTTTTCTTTTTGTTAGATTTTCAAAACAAATTTTGCGTTTAGTCGAACTGAGAATGCATACATAATCGAATTGTTCAGATTGGTCGCGTAATTGTTGTTACGAGGAAGCATCGTTTATATTGAAACTGTCAATGTTGGATCAGAATGTTGAACGACAGTTTCTTCAACGTTGAACAAGAATATTAGAAATATTGATGTTAAGCACGAGTGAAATTTTTTTTTTATCAAAGACAATCTATCTCAAGAAATATACAGAATAATATTTTTCTCAACTCTAAATAAATTAATTTGTATTTATTATTTATATTATCAATATGATATATTATGTAAAAATTAATAAATTTATCGTTATGAACCTAATAGCTTAAACTAGCTTATTATATATATATATATATATATTGATAAATTTCAAATTCATTAGATGTCTGATAAAACGAATTAATTTTTTTTTTAGTTATTTCCAATGACTTAGATTTATTATTTAATGTTTATTAATTGCAAATTAGTTGTTTAATTTTATCAAAATATATCTTTGTCTCTCAGACATATTACTTTTAAAAATATATAAATATAGATTAAAGCATTCAAAACAAGTCTCCCCTTGGATTTCTCTTCTTTGTGAACGAACAAACATCTATTCGCGTAAACATCTCTTTACCTTGTAACCTCATTTATCAAACGCCGCAGTCGCTGAGAACACAATTCAACGATAATTCGTTTCATTGCTCAATAATTTCAAATAATAATCCGAGCATCGCGAGAGATAATCACCTCTAGCAAAACTTTCACTCGATTTCGGGGGGGGGGGAGGGTGGGAAAATTGTTAAAGTGGATGATGTGACCGTAGGTGATCAGTCTCGAGGGATGGACAGACATAATGTATTACGTGCAGGATGCTCACTCTTTCTGGGACTGGATATACTTCGTCCTTTTGATCGTGGTACGTTTGATATTCTCCCCATGATAGCATAGAATATACGATACGATATAAACTATGGTGTGGAATATATCCGGCCAAACAAAGGATATCGCGTTTCATTTCAATCAGGTTCGAACGCGATGCAAATTTCAAGGTAAACGAAATTTACGTCTCGTTTGTCCCTTGCTCTGTGAGACGTGACAGAACGCTCTTTGATCGAATAGCAAAGAGAGACTGTGCGTCCACGGATTCAGGTGTCGCGAACGTTGCTAACGGCCAGGAAAAGAAAGAAAGGAATGAAAAGAGAAAAAACGAAGAGGGAAAAAATGGTTGAAATTGAAGGAAATTTCGGTTACAGATCGGTTCCTTCTTCATGATTAATCTCTGCTTGGTCGTGATAGCAACACAATTCTCCGAGACGAAGAAACGAGAGATGGAAAGAATGCGGCTGGAGCGTGCACGTTTTCATTCCACGTCAACCCTCGCGTCGTCGACAAATACTTCAGAGCCAACTACGTGCTACGCGGAAATTGTTAAGTGAGTATATTTAAAGAACTTACCGCGGCACTGTGTATTAGCTTTGCGATATCCAGCGAATAAAAAAAGCCTTAAAGCCAAGACGTGACGTGGGAATAACGTGGATTTTATATATATTTATTAATTATATATCATGTATCATGTTTGATATATCATGTATCACGTATCATGTATGATGTATCATATATCATGTATCATATATCGTGTATCACGTATCACGTATCATGTGTCGTGTATCATGTATCATGTATCATGTATCGTGTATCGTGTATCACGTATCATGTGTCGTGTATCATGTATCATGTATCATGTATCATGTATCATGTATCATGTATCATNTTTTTTTCAATTTTAAAAACTTTCAACTCACCGTAACATGCTAGTTTCTTTTCCTTCCTTGGATTTCTCATTTCCCAAGAATCTTCGAGAAAACACAATATCTCGCAATAATTAATTTCTCGAAACGTTTCTGCAAAATTCGCGAACGTGAACAGCTCTCGTTCACGTTCACGAAGGAGGAAATGTTTCAGTTCATCGAAGCAAGGGACGATCGAAATCTGGCGTACATTAACACTAGAACTACCACACCAATCATTTTCACTGGTCTGACAACTCTACGATTATTTTTGCAATATTTATTTATATACAATTTATTATATTAGCTATGTCTAGACATATATTTAGATGTTTGATTAACTGGTCTGACAACTCTACGATTATTTTTGCAATATTTATTTATATACAATTTATTATATTAGCTATGTCTAGACATATATTTAGATGTTTGATTTATGACACGTTCACTGGTATGAAATTTCGAATGAAAGAACCTCAGAATTTCTGTGAATCTGTCTTTCAGCTAGAATCTCAAAATTTTCAGCTCACCTATATGATCGAGTAACAAATATCAAATTTGATCAATGACGTCATTAACTGACTAGAACTACCACACCAGTCATTTCGACTGGTCTGACAACTCTACGATTATTTTTGCAATATTTATTTATATACAATTTATTATATTAGCTATGTCTAGACATATATTTAGATGTTTGATTTATGACGCGTTCACTGGTATGAAATTTCGAATGAAAGAATCTCAGAATTTCTGTGAATCTGTCTTTCAGCTAGAATCTCAAAATTTTCAGCTCACCTATATGATCGAGTAACAAATATCAAATTTGATCAATGACGTCATTAACTGACTAGAACTACCACACCAGTCATTTCGACTGGTCTGACAACTTTATTTTAAAATTCCTACTTCGTGTTACATTTTTTCTTCGCAATGATGTAAGTGACTTTTGCAGGGATAGCTAAAGGATTAATATAATGAACATTAATTTTGTTTTATTCATTTAAAATAAAAGTAATTTTGTATCATGGCTACTTATACCAGTACCAATCATTTTCACTGGTTTTCGTAGAGATAGCTACGTCTCAACTGTCGCGGTAGTTCTAGTGTTAAATAAACGTGAGAACGGTGGAATGAAGGGGTGGCCGCCACTCGAAAGTTGCCTTTTGCCTGTTTCCATTCTCGGCATAATTCATAATGGCCGCGTGTTCTCGCAGATATATCGCACACCTGTGGCGGCGAGGCAAGAGGAGGCTAATGAAGAGGTACCGAGTGTATTTATACAAAAGGCAGCAGAAACGTGAGCAGAATCTGCTGAAGGAACAGCAACAACACGGACATCCATTTCGAGGAGGTGCACCCGGCCCTGATCCGAATAGATTATTACCCGGAGGTAAGTGTATCGTCCTTTACCCGAGGATTAATTCTTATTATACTTCTCTTCAGCTTCTGCTTCTTCAACTCTGTCTCTATTTTATCCACGTGATTCCCCTTTACTTCACTCTTAACGAGGATCTTTGATTGCATTATTTAGTAAGTCTGTTCTTTTTTCTTCTTCCTGGAGTTCTCCGATAACGATTGAAAAACCGTCGAGAAACAAAAAGCAGCAAAAAGAATTGCAATTTCTTCACTTTCACGTTATTCTGTGGTTTGGTATTCTTTGTACGTAAAAAAAATAAAATAATTGGAAAAATAATTTTTCAAAAATTGCAACACGAGTGTAGCCGTGAATTTTCGATTTTACAGAGACCGAACTCGTAGAAATTCCTCGAAAAGTATATTGCTCTCTTCTCCAAGCGACAGCACTTTGTAAAAAAATGAGCTGCAAGGAGTTTACCTTCATGTCTGGGCAAATTTCAGCGAACGAAGCACTTAATAAAGACAAACGAACGAGCCGATTAAATTTCATTTAAAGAAATTCTGCTCCGTTTCTTATCGCGGATATAATCGATATCTCGATAAAATTGAAATACCGGGAAGCGATATCCGGGCAGAGGATACTTGCAAAGGGCCAGTTTAAATCGTCAGCCTCGGCTCGTTTCGCTGCAAGCACGAAAGCTCTTCTTTCTTTCTCTCTTTTTTTAGTGGCTAGCGTGCACGATCAAAGATTCCTGGAATATCTGCCGCGCGATTGCTCGGCAATATCACTTAAATTGACGCTATTATTGGAGAGAATAATAAAGGATATCTCAGACGATAGAGTGTGTGTTTGGAACAATGTGAATGATCGTCGATTCCACAGGATAATACTTGTTTCATTCTATTGAACGTAGCAAAAAAAAAAAAAAAAAAAAAAAAAAAAAAAAAAAAAAAAAANCTTTCATTTTGTTTCGTCGTGCTCTAGCAAGTTCTATTAGTCTCTGTTTCAATTACAGTATTGTGTTAATTAAAATTTGAAATTGTATATTATATATATATAATAATTATTATATATTATTAAATATATATATATTATTATTATATATATTATAATTATTATTATACATATATTATAATTATTATTATTATATATATAATAATTTTGTTTAAAATCAAATAAAAAAATAATTTTCATATTGAGTAGCATATATATATATATATACATACATTTATTACATGCTATATTATATATTATATTGCTATATTATATATTACATATTGTTACATTATTATATTACATATATTATAATTTAGACAAATTCTGAATAGTCCAACATCGTACATAAATCGTTAATGTTGTTTAAATTTTAGATCTAATCTAATCTTCTCTTTACGAACGTTACATTTTATGCATACAACATTATATTTTATAAATCACGAAGTAAGGTGCAGCAAGCCCTATATGTATATTTCCAGTAAAATTTACTTGAAACTTTAACACCTTGTCATAGAATCATACGTATGACAAGTATCATATGAATAGTAATTAATAAAAAAAAAATTTTTCTCTTTCGCTCGAGATTGAACCCTACGAAAAACCCTGTCAAAATGAGATTGCTACTTCAGCAAAAATATTTAAATCATCGGCTCACCGAGGCTCAATACTGCCACACTTTTGTCAATGCTATCGATATTTCCCAAGCGTTGTAATTCCCATCTGTTGTAACTGATATCGTTGAATTTCAACGTCATCTACCGTTCGTTTCTTTTTATCCGGCTTATACTCGTCAGACAGGAGAATCCATCATGGTAGATGCCCCCGGTTGTTGGCGGCCCTGGAATACGCGGAACAACAGCAACAACAACAGCAACAGCAGCAAGGCATCGGCAGCGGTGGAGGTTCGCTCGTTGATTTTCCAGCTAGCAGCCCGCCGACACACGCTGCCATCCTTGCCACTGCCATTAACAACAATGGCGGCAGCAATGGGAACTTGGCGATCGCGCCTCGCGCCAGCCCCGAAATGTCGGAAGCGGATGTCTCGTCGAACGTGTGCCACGTGGGCCTTCACAGGACCTCTTCCGTTTCCTGCAACGGCAGCGACAACGTTCTTTCAAACGCGACCGAAGCCAGCATTCAGGTACGCTTGTCGTGCACGTTGGCTCGATTCGACGGAATTGGCAATTTTAAATTATTAATTTCAGGTGAAGTTTTTTTTTTTAAATTAATAAATGTGACATGATATATTGAAGTCGAACTATCTATATTTTTAGACGAAGGGATAAATTTCTGTTATTAAATGTTGAGCCATTGAAACGGAATAGTATGGCGGCCTTTCAATCTTTTCAGGGCCTTTCAATCAATTTAATTCGATGAGTTGTTACTTGAATTTTATTTATGCATTGTTATTTAGATTCGTTAAAAAAAATTATATACATAAATATTTTAAATCAAAATGTAGTATATTTATATTCAGCAGAAGCTATCTCACCGGCTATTGTTTCGTAATTCAGTGGAACGAGAGTGAAACTAATTAAATTTTTGTAATTTTTTGTTTCTTCGCTTGATGAACTGTATAGCAATCACCTATGTGTAACGGTGACATAATTATCAATTCCCACGTCGCTGTAATACATTTCGTAATCACTCGGACAATCAGACGAACCGTTTCAGAATTTAATTCCACAATTTCCGATTTCGTTTCCGAATTTAATTCCACCCTTTAATTCCCTGTTTGATATTGAACTGCGCCCTCAGACGAACAACGCGCTGCTAAGTCCGCCTTGCACGAACTATCGTAGAAGGAGCAGCGTGATGTTCAGCGACGTGGTGTTGCTGCACGGCAGCAACAGCGTCGGCAACGCGTTGCAAGCTGGCACGGCGATGTCGCCCGGCGAACGGAACGTCTGCTCCAGCGAAAAAATGACGCAGACCGGTGACGGGATTGTTTGGTCGAGTCCACTGCCAGACCACATACAGGTACACTCTACTTGCCAGTATAGCATATTATACTGTACTATACTACTATATTATACTATGCTATACTATACTACATTACATTATACTATATTATACTACACTATACTGTATTATACTACACTATTTACACTATACTATACTACACTATACTATATACGCTATACTATACTACACTATACTGTATTATATACGCTATACTATACTATACTACACTACATATTATATATGCTTTACTATACTACATACTGTATACGCTATACTATACTACACTATACTATACTATATACTACACTATATTATACTACACTATATACGCTATACTATACTATATACTACACTATATTATACTACACTATATACGCTATACTATACTATATACTACACTATATTATTCTAAACTATATACGCTATACTATACTGCATACTATATACGCTATACTACACTATGCTACATACTATATTCGCCTCACTATACTAACTATACTATAATGTACTATATTATAATATACTATAATATACTATACTATATACTATACTATATTATACTACACTATATACGCTATACTATACTATACTATACTACATACTATATACGCTTCACTATACTGACTATACTATAATATACTATATTTTAATTTACTATAATATACTATAATATACTATAATATACTAACTACACTATAATATACTATATGCTACACATATTATACTATATTATATACGCTATACTATACTGCATACTATATACGCTATACTATACTGTACTACATACTATATACGCTATACTGTACTACACTATACTGTACTATATACGCTATACTATGCTATACTATTCTACACTATACTATACTGTAGATGCTATACTATGCTATACTATACTACACTACATACTATATATGCTATACTGCATATTATATGCGCTATACTATACTACACTATACTATACTATATACTATACTATATTATACTACACTATATACGCTATACTATACTATACTACATACTATATACGCTATGCTATACTGTATTACATACTATATACGCTATACTACATACTACACTATACTATACTATACTATATATATACATACTACACTATACTATACTATACTATACTATATACGCTATACTATACTACACTATACTATACTATATACGCTATACTATACTATACTACACTATATTATACTATATACGCGCTGTATAGCTGGACACGTGTCCGTTGCATTCGCGTAATTTGTCACGTGCACGTGTCACCGCAGATGCAGGCCGAATTGGGTGGAAACGAAGCCATGACTTGTCAAGAATTGCTGGCGTTAAGCGGCGCTCTAAGCGCCGCGTTACCAACCGGGCAGCTAGCCTTGGATTCTTTTCTCAATTCGCTTACCAAAGGTACGTACGATCTATCGATCTTATCGATCTTTCTCGGGCTGAGAGCCTTCCGAAAGCTAAAATAATTATACAAATAAAGTATAATAAAATCGTAGAATGTCTATCAAATCGATGTGTAAGATTAAGAATAAGAACTTTAACGATAGCGTTCGATTTGACACGCGTGCCTAATCTAGAGCGTGTAACATTTATTTTGAGAGTCTTCCGAAAGCTAAAATAATTATAAAAATAAAGTATAATAAAATCGTAGAATGTCTATCAAATCGATGTGTAAGATTAAGAATAAGAACTTTAACGATAGCGTTCGATTTGACACGCGTGCCTAATCTAGAGCGTGTAACATTTATTTTGAGAGCCTTCCGAAAGCTAAAATAATTATAAAAATAAAGTATAATAAAATCGAAAAATGTCTATGAAATCGATGTGTAAGATTAAGAATAAGAACTTTAACGATAGCGTTCGATTTGACACGCGTGCCTAATCTAGAGCGTGTAACATTTATTTTAGGAATAACAGATCGACATATTACACTGGAGGATCGCACGCAGTGGCTAGCGTCGGACATTGATAATTGCTCGTGTTGCTGTGAGCTGCAGGGCACTGATCAATGGCCAGACGAAGCTGACAAATGGGCGAAAAGTTCCCGAGCTAGGCGAGTGCTTAGAACCTGCGGGAACCGTTGTATCTGCGCGATACGATGCATAAGACGGTCGATTAAGAAGCTGGTCGAGCACAAGTATTTTCAACAGGGTATCCTATTGGCGATTTTGATTAATACGCTGAGCATGGGCATAGAGTATCACAACCAGGTCAGTGTTTTATCCTTCGTGTCGCAAGTGTGTACGCACACGATTGGTGAGAGGCGATGTACAAACGTGGCCAGAAATTTAGAGCATCGAATTCACCCAATCCGAATTCATGTGTTCAGCATTCACTATCGCGAGGAATTTCGTGCGAAACATTTTTTTCCAACAGACAACATTTGTTTGTTTACGCGCACTCGCGAAAGAATCGAGGCGAGTGCACATTGAATTTTTATACACGGCTTGTTCGAATTGCAAGGTCGTCCGATTGATGGTACAGAGCAGTTCATTGTGCGCGAGAGTTTTTCAAAATTATGCGGGAAAAGTTCGTTCCATTACACTGTTGCGCACAGATGGACCTTGCGCGTTTCATCAAAGCACCACGCGATATTGAGTTTCACGTTTCGATGTTGCAAACTGCAGAAAATCATACTTTTTTTTTTTCTATTTTTTTTTCGATTCCAGTCCAGATTGACGTTTCAAATTTCTACTGTGAACATTAAACACGACTGTGTGTATGTAGCATGTAGGCTCCAATGTCTGACCAATTTTATGGCTTTACTACGTATATCGCTTCCATCAATTGTGCTTCTCTCTTCACTTTGCACTACTATCTTTTTCTATTTTACACTCACGTTTACTATCACATTGTTTTATCGTTGTATTTTCTACGTGTAGTTATCGATATTTGAATTATCATTCTAACAACGAATTGTTTAAACTGTATATTTACGTTGCTGTTCGCGTTGCGAATAAGTCTAAGTAGCGTTAATTATTATTTGGACGGAGCGAATTAACCCCTTGTCCCAGTTTTAACGAAACAAAGCAAGACTCTGACAGATCCCCAGTTCGTAATTTCCTCTGTCACGGGGGATATCTCGTACAAATATACACACGCGCGACAAATATTCCACTTTTATGTGGAATGAACACGTAGCAGAAGTTTGTCAAATTGTCCGACATTGTGTACAATAACACGACACGATACGATTTGGTAATTCTTATCCACATGATTTGAAAATGTATATGATTTCGTAGGTTCGTGATTGCGATTTAAAACCAACCACAAGAGCCCGCCTGAAACATCATTTTATTATTCCATGTTATATATATATATATTATATACATTATATAATATATAATATACTATATAATATATATTATATATATTATATATATAATATATATATTATATAATATATATTATATATATTATATATATAATATATTATATAAGATATATATTATATATATATTATATATATATTATATATGTATAATATATACATATATATTATATATAACATGGAATAATAAAATTATATATATATAATATATATATATATACACACACATATATATACACATGTAATTCATTATGCGCATACAGTGACACAATACATACTTGTATAATACAATGCACAATACGCATTACAATACCCACGGCTTGGCACATTTAATAATTCTTACTTGCACTTTTGCTCTTTCAATCCCGGCCTCCTCTTTCATTCTAAAGCGCGTTCCTTCGTTCGCTCAGCTGCCTTTATTCAGACAAACCCCCAGACATTACCGCGAAATATACCACTGACCACAAGAAATTCGGTGAATATTTCAAAATGAGCATGAAGCGATCAAAAAAAAAAAAAAATTGATTTAAACAAGAACATCAGAAACGACAAGTGGAAACCGAAGAAAGTCTTTTCTTCTTTCATTTTGAGATATCTCCTAATAATTATTGTGAGCAGAGTTCTCGTTTGTCTTTTAACCAGAGTTTCGTCTACTGTGCACGAACACGTTGTATAATTTTCGCCAAACAGCTTTCGAAAGTGTGCGATCCTCGAATTTGTGTGTGCCGCGGATTAATTAACCCGCGTTGTCATTTTTCATTCTCCTTGTTAGCCTCTCGTTGTTCTTACATTGTTCGTTGATTAAATTCGGGTTGGTTAACACGTTCCGTGCCTGCTTGTACCACCGGTGGTACACGCAGTTATATTTATTTAATTTATTTATTTTTTATTGTGTGATAATATACCAACGTTTCAAAGTCAAAATATCAAATGGCCTGAACGACAACAAAAGGTAAAAATCTCTTGGCACGGAACGTGTTAAACACACGTGTGGTTGCTTTTCATCAATTGGAGAACTTTCAAAATTTAGTTTCTCTTTTGCTGGTATTTCTTGGTCAACTTCGAAGAACTGAATTATTTAAATTATCATTGATTATCGATCTGTTTCAATTTATCGAAATTAATGTCAATCTAACGTTTGTTGCAGTTAAATGTTCAATGAACGAAATCGTCCGAGAGAAGAATCATAATTTTGTTGTGTGATTTACCAATTTAGGTGTAGCCATTTTTCTGAAGAGGCTCCTTAATTAATTATTCTCCCATTTTCGAATAATAAAAATCGTTCCTCTCACGTAAAACTCTTCTACCCTATTCTTTCATCGAAATAGTTCTTCTCACATTGTTCTTGGATTTCGAACACTTTTCTTCTGCAAACTATCGTAACAGTCGAAGTGAATAACGATCAGAAAGAACCGAGTTAACTCGCTGTTTTCCCCTTAAAGAAAGAAAAAAAAAAAAAAAAAAAAAAAAAAAAAGGAAGAANAATTTCTACAAGTTTTCTCCTGCTTGATAGTAATGCTCGGAAAAGTTACTTCTCTTTCTCGGTATTCGCGAAGAGTGCAGTGAATCTGGTTTATCTACCGACAGAATTTACTGCTGAAACTTTTAACCGTAATCTATCGAACGACAGGCCACACTTGGGGTTATTTTTATACGATGATGATGAAAAGCATAATAAAAGTCAGAATCAATCGAGAATTCAAGTAGAGAAGATTTGAAATAATGTTTTGTAGGCGCAACGATAATATTTTTTGGCCTTTGAGTAGAGTCTATGTTTAGTACGGGGGAGGGGGGAGAGGGAATTTTAGTTGGTTGTTGTTGTAGATTGAAAGTTGGCCAGATTCTATATGAAAGTTTCTGAATAAAAGTTTATAGCTATTATTGAAATGAGATTAATCAAACGTAGACATTAATATTATATATTAATGTATATTATAAAACGCACAAGATTACAATCATTACAATTAAAATCTTCAGTCGATCATTTAATTAATATATTAATTTATATATTAATATATTAGTATTATATATTAATATATTATAATAGTTAATAATTTCTATGATAATATTAGAATTATTGAAACTAAAATTTCACTCCAGATCGTTTAACATAAATTTTACGATATTTTACAATTTACATTTAACGATATCGAAAACATATAATAATGATTCTAACGTCAAATTTTTACACACGAATACTTCGTCAATGTAGAAATTTCAGATTTCATAAAAAAGAAAGAGAAAAACTCGATCGAATTCGATGATCATTCATACGATTGTTACTATATACGCTATACTATACTATACTACATACTATATACGCTATAATAAACTATACTACGTACTATGCACGCTTTACTATACTATACTACATACTACATACGCTATACTATACTGCACTACATACTATATACGCTATACTAAACTATACTACATACTATATACGCTATAATAAACTATACTACATACTATACACGCTATACTATACTGCACTACATACTATATACGCTATACTAAACTATACTACATACTATATACGCTATACTAAACTATACTACATACTATATACCTTGTACTATACTATACTACACTATATACTATATATGCTATATTATACTACATACTATATACGCTACATTATACTATACTACATACTATATACGCTATACTATACTATACTACATACTATATACGCTATGATATATTATACACTACATACACTATATATACACTACATACTATATACGCTATATTATACTACGTACTATATACGCTATGCTATACCACACTATACTATACTATATACGTTATGCTCTACTATACTACACTACATACTATATACGTTATGCTCTACTATACTACACTACATACTATATACGCTATATTATACTACATACTATATACGCTATGCTATATTACACTATACTATACTATATACTCTATACTACACTATACCCTATACACGCTGTACTATACTATATACGCTATACTATACTATATACGTTATATTATGCTATATACGCTATACTATACTATATTATACTACACTATAGCCACCAATTGCGTCGAATTCGACGAGCATGAAAGCTCGAGACGGACGAGCTGCTATTATTTAACAGCATTATTGGCCACTAAATTTTGAATGAATGCGAAATCGGTCATTTCGTACGCGCAACAACCTATCTCTATAATACGTGACAAATTTGACGCCTTACCGCAATGTATAACACGTGTTTGTACGACACAACATATAAAATTCATGAATTTCTCTATTTCTATAGTAAAATGGAATTATACTTGTAAAAGTATACCACTCCGTGGTAGAAAACCGCGAAGATCGTAAAACGAACGTGTTTCGCGACGTTCAAACGAAAAAGAAACAAAGGGAATTGTGCTTTTACACGGAGAAAGTCGTATATTGCGCTGTTACACAGCGATGAATCGTTAAGGGCAGCAGCCCTTTTCGCGAGGTGTAGCTCGTTTATGGTCCACGAATTTGTCAGAAACGTTGCAATAAACTTAGGGCTGTGATCTAAATCTTGTGGCAACACATACAGGCGTTGGTGAGTTTGTTCAAAGAATTGTACGACGAATCTTCGAGGGGACTAAAATTTTTACTGGCAGTGATATTATACTGATGAATTTCAATCAATGTATTATTGATTATTAAATAGATCCCTCGAGAGAATTTTTGGAGAATTTTCGAATTTCTCGACGACCTGAAGTTCAGAATTGATCGGATATTGTGTTTCAATAAATCGAGATCTGACGTAAATCTTAATCCAATGTTCAAACATGTAGAAATAATATAAAAAGGTCTCCATCAACAACGGGAATTATTATTTTATTTCACACGCACTTAACTAAACGCGATTAAATCCTCAGCCTAATATTTGCCCTTCGACGTGAAATCGAAACGATTATTACATCTACAACGATGGAAATAAACAATCGAACTCTTTCATCGACGATAAAACGCTTTCCAATAAATGTTCAATTCAGACGAGTATCTACTCTCAAGTAGTACAAGTCAATTTCGTGCCGCGATTTTGTTTTTCTCTCTGGCTCTGTCACGATCGTTTGTTTCGCATTTGTTACAATTGTATTACGATTGAACTACAAACGACAGACGGACGCATAATCGCCACATAATAGTAATTAGAATTTGAACGCGAATGTTATTTGCATATCTCGGCGGCATGCTTTGTCGAGAACGTATGTGTTACGTATATGTCACACGTTGGAAAATATCGAAAATAAATAAATAAATAAATAAATAAATAAATAGATAAATAAATAGATAAATAAATAAATAAATAAATAAATAGATAAATAGATAGATAAATAAATAAATAAATAAATAAATAGATAAATAAATAAATAAATAAATAAATAAATAGATAGATAGATAGATAAATAGATAAATAGATAAATAAATAAATAAATAGATAGATAGATAAATAGATAAATAGATAGATAAATAAATAAATAGATAGATAGATAAATAGATAGATAGATAGATAAATAGATAGATAGATAGATAAATAAATAAATAGATAGATAGATAAATAGATAGATAGATAGATAAATAGATAGATAGATAGATAAATAGATAGATAAATAAATAGATAAATAAATAGATAGGTAAATAAATAAATAGGTAAATAAATAAATAAATATATATCGTACATGTTGGATATATATACGACGATATTTTGTAATACCAGTAACGATTGATGGTTAAAAATGATATAAAAAATTTATTAATAGGAACAAAATAGATTTTTAGATTGTAAGGAGTAATTTCCTTTTCGTTTTGATTTTCATTGAAGTATCGTGTCGGTGTTGTTGGCGCATAACAGCATCCATCCGAAACCTTAGATGGCTGACACTATACCTTTGTCTGCACCCTAATCTCTAGTCCACGAATGGTCGAAACCTTGTCACTCGCGCGTATGTGCGTACATATATACATATACGTTCGCACGAAGTTTCCATTTCAGGCTTCCAACGACGATGAATATGATAATGTTTGACAGTACGTGATAAACGTGACAAATATGATAACATGTTGTTTATAATGAAACTCGTGATACACACTCGTGCAAATTCACAGTTTTCGCAAACATATTTTTCTTTTTGTTTTATAAAAAAATTGTTAGATATATCAAACATCTTATAACGTTACAATAATTCACTGTATGTTATCATATAACATTCTTCGATGGAGAAATTTCACCTAGAAAAAGATGAAAAATCTCCTCCTCTGCTTTCAAACATTCGCCGCTGAAATTTGCAGAAGAGATTGTCAATCTCTCTGGAATTGGCATAATTGTTTCGTTTCCAAATTTCTCATCAAACACAAGACAAGAGGGGGGGGGTTGGGAAACCGGCGATAGCACGTCCATTAGAAAGCGAAAGACGATTCAACGCGAGGATAAAATTTCTCGTCGTCGAGAGAATTGACGTTGATTCCGCGAGACAAGGGGTTAATTCGCGTCACGTAGCGAGCTATACACGTATGGAAAAACAGTGGTGTCTGTTTTCTGTTGGCCGATCGAGACAGCCAGAGCAATTGACCATAGTGGTCGAGATAAGCAATATCGTATTTTCGGCCGTCTTCGCTGTGGAGATGTTGCTCAAGATCACCGCCGAGGGACCGTTTGGTTACATAAGCAACGGATTCAACGTTTTCGACGGGGTCGTCGTGGTCCTCAGGTACGCGAACGAAGCAATTTTCACTTCTCTGGAGAAAAAAAAAAAAAAAAAATTTGTCGAAAATGTGAATATATCGTGTCGTCTCGAAAGTTACGAGTTACATTCCTCGAATTTTCACGAAGTTGTTCGAATATTTCTCGAATCCATGCACTATCAGAATCGAGCAAGTTCGAGTAACGTAACGAAAATTGAAATGAAATTCTAAATAATTTCCAAATTTCCAACATTTCGATGCGAGACGAGACGACGATTTTGTACGATTTTGCACGAGAATCCGTCTGAAGTGCTCGCCCAAAAAAAAAAAAAAAAGAAAAAAAGAGAGAATTTTCTGTTGAACGTGATAGCGTGGTGGAGATTTGTCAAGCGTTCGTGGAGGAGAGGAGCGGAAGTTCCGGGCTGAGCGTGTTGAGGACCTTCCGGCTACTGAGAATCCTGAAGCTCGTGCGTTTCCTGCCGAACCTGCGGCGACAGCTGTTCGTGATGCTGCGCACCATGGATAACGTTGCCGTATTCTTTTCCCTTTTAGTACTTTTCATCTTTATATTCAGGTAAGTTGTTCCCCCTTTCCCTTCGGGGCGACCGGTGCTCGCGGGAATTGCGCCACGTCGGTCCTTAGAAACAAAGAACAAAACAAAACGAAACAAAACAAGAAACAGAAGAAAAAAAAAGAAAAGAAATCGTGGCGATCGCATGCAATTCCAGGATCGCGGTTCGCGCGCGTGAAAACACAAACTGGTAAATCCAAAATGGCGAAACGCGTGCGCGCGGCGTTGACTTCCGTTGCCACCGAGAGAGTTTGCATGTAATTGGCTGCCCGAGCCAAGGCTCAAACAATTGAATCGATCATTTGTGGATATTTATTTGTCAGTCGGATTACGAATCGATCGGAGAGAGACTGTTTGAATGAAAACAGAGCCAAGTTAAACGAGACGAGAAGTGTCAACGAGACCATCGATCGGGACGCATCGTTGATGCGTTTTCGATATTTAAGACGAAGATCGGCGGCTCTGTAGTAATATTTCGCGATATCATTGCATTTAACTCGGGAACGTAATATAATATAATATAATATAATATTCCCAAGTGGATAGTTTCCTGGAAATTTATATTCAGTGATTGAATGACCCTGGACTCTTCTAAATTTCTCTAAATGTTGCCAACTGAAAGCTCTCGCAGTTACTTACTCTCTCGATCTTACGAAGAATTACTCTCGTCTTGGAGATTGATCGAAATGAAATCTTGCGATCGACTGTTGCAGAAACAAGCTCGTGTAGTACAAAGCAGGATATATAAATGTCGGCGTAGAGTTTTGTTAGGGATTCGTTAGATAATTTCGCGAGCAACATAACAATATGGCGGCCGACGACGTGACGTTGAATGCCTACGGCCTCGTTGACATTTATCGTATTTTAAGAAACAGCTTCCTGCCGGCTCCCACAGGAGGAAGCTTGTACATGTCACGTGCTCTTCGAACACGAAGTGTATCTTAGGTGACACTATGTCTTCCCGTTTATTTTTTTTTTCTTTCTTTTNTTTTTTTTTTTTTTTTTTTTTTTTTTACACCTTCTCTCTCACACGAAGCACACCGAAATTCGCCGCGTGAGATTGCATCTCTCTCTCTCTCTCTCTCTCTCTCTCACATTATTATAGATGAACCGAGCCGCAGCAGTTCTCTCGTTCTACATTGTATTTACTACCGGCACTGTTGCGTTTGCGACTGCAGCGCAGTTGTTTTCTGACGTTGTTAATGGTAATGAACGATGGGTGTTTTTGTTGGCACGTTTCTACGAGGGGGAAGGGGTGTCTTGTTGGCCCTTTCTCATGGCTTGAGGCATCGGACTTGTATTATCATCATTATTATTATTATTGTCATCATACTCGCTACTACACTGTTTCTTTCTTCGTATTTGTTTTCGCCTCCTCGTTTCATTTCCCATTTTTTTCTTTCTTCTTCTTTGAATTAGAGGACACCTGTTATACATGTGAATATCAATATGAATATATATATACGCATATATACATATTTTCATATATCAAATAATATAATAATAATTATATATGAAAATATAAATATATATATATTTTTTTATAATTTTTTTATATATATATATATTTTTTATTTTTTCATGTATGCATGGTGCTTTTATTTAGCGACGAGTATGACAGCTATATGTATATATATATTCTACTTTATTCGTGTATTCGTGCGTCTTCCCC